>JBBPBX010053144.1:0-23947 GCA_038048925.1 Garcialebias charrua
CGCCTTAATAACATCACAGAGAACGATCGTTATCCCATCCCCCACATCCAGGATTTTTCAGTGCACCTGGCTGGGACCTCCATTTTTTCTAAAGTAGATTTAGTACGGGGGTACCACCAGGTTCCTGTGCATGTGGAGGATGTCCCTAAGACCGCTGTTATCACGCCTTTCGGCCTGTTTGAGTTTTTGCGCATGCCTTTTGGTCTTAAAGGTGCAGCACAAACATTTCAGCGGTTGATGGATTCAGTCCTAAGGGGTCTGTCCTTCGTATTTGTGTACTTGGACGACATCCTTGTGGCTAGCAGCTCGGCTGAGCAGCACTTGTCCCACCTCCGTGAGGTTTTTCAGCGCCTGGCAGCACATGGCCTGATTGTAAATACAGCGAAATGCCAGTTTGGGCTGCCAGTCATTGACTTTTTGGGCCACCGCATTTCCGCAAGTGGCGCCGTCCCGTTACCAAACAAAGTGCAGGCGGTGTCAGATTTCCCACAGCCCCAGTCTGTTAAAGCGCTACAAGAATTTTTGGGAATGGTTAACTTCTATAACCGTTTCCTCCCCAGGGCAGCACAACTGCTGCGTCCGCTCTATGGAGCGCTGAAAAAGAAAAAGCCCAACGACAGCGTGGACTGGACACCAGAACGCCTACAGGCATTTGGTGATGCTAAAGCTGCACTGGCCACTGCTGCCCTTTTGGCCCATCCATCCCCAGCGGCGCAAATAGCTTTAACAACCGACGCATCTGATGTTGCGGTGGGGGCTGTGTTAGAACAGCAGGTTTCCGGGGTTTGGCAGCCGCTTGCATTTTTCAGCCGTACGCTGCGGGACAATGAGCTGAAATACAGTGTTTTTGACAGAGAGTTGCTGGCGCTTTACCTGGCTACACGCCATTTCAGGTTTTTCCTGGAAGGCCGCCAGTTCACTGCATACGTTGACCACAAACCCCTGGTGTTTGCTATGTCAAAAATTTCTGACCCCTGGTCTGCTCGCCAGCAACGCCACCTCGCAGCGGTGTCTGAATTTACTACAGACATTCAGCATGTGGCTGGAAAATCCAATGTGGTGGCTGACTGTCTCTCCCGGGTGCTGATCTCTCCCGTGTACGTTGGCATCGATTTTTCTGCTATGGCTGCGGACCAACGTAGCGACGCAGAAATACTCGAGCTCCAGTCCGGCCCCACAGGCCTCGAGTTGGAGGAAAGGCAGGTGAATGACGGAGGTCCTCTCCTGCTCTGTGACGTATCTACAGGCAGGCCCCGCCCCCTGGTTCCAGTTTCATGGCGACGCCGCGTTTTTGACTCCTTACATTCCCTTTCTCACCCAGGTGTTAGAGCCTCTGTGAAACTGGTCAGCTCAAAGTTTGTTTGGCCCGGTCTGCGTAAAGCAGTTAAGGAGTGGGCAGCAGCGTGTGTTCCATGCCAGCGTGCTAAGGTTAACAGGCACACCAAAGCACCTTTGGAACCTTTCTCCATCCCAAGTCGGCGGTTTGATCATGTGCACGTAGACCTGGTGGGCCCTCTGCCTCCATCACAGGGTTTTACTCATCTGCTGACTATGATAGACCGGACCACCAGGTGGCCAGAGGTGGTTCCTCTGACGTCCACAACATCTGCAGTGGTGGCCCGGGCTTTTTTGTCTACCTGGGTTGCACGTTTCGGCCCCCCTTCAGACATTACATCGGACAGGGGCCCGCAGTTTGTTTCTGAGCTTTGGTCTACCATGGCCAAGGGTCTGGGGACTAACGTTCACAGGACCACCGCTTACAACCCCCAAGCTAATGGTTTGTGTGAACGGTTTCACAGGTCATTGAAAGCTGCACTTCGTGCTGCATTGACCGGTGACAACTGGATTGACCGTCTTCCCTGGGTTTTGTTGGGGTTGCGTACCGCAACCAAAGAGGACCTGAGCTCTTCCCCGGCTGAACTGGTTTTCGGTCAGCCTGTGCGCGTCCCCGGTGAGTTTTTACCTGAGGTACCCTCACCACAGTTCGCTCCACCGTTGCTCCATCTTTCACCTCAGGAGGCCCCTTTTCGTGTCCCCGGTCCGGTACACCATTGTTTACCGCAGTCATTTGTCCCTAAGAGTCTGGAGTCCTCTAAATTTGTTTTTGTCAAACACAATGCACACAGGACACCACTACAGCCTTTGTATGATGGACCGTTTCGAGTTCTTCAACCAGGTCCGAAACATTTCCTTTTGGATTTAGGGGGTCGTACTGAGACTGTCTGTATTGATAGGCTTAAACCAGCTCATGTTATGTCAGATGATCAGGTTGTTACGGCCCAAGCTCCTCGCAGGGGCAGACCTCCATCCACATTGTTAACGGACGGCGGTCCTTCCTCCGGAAACTCTCAACGCCCATTGGAGCCCGAACCTTCTGCAGACCCTCCTCGTAGCCCTCCACTTCATCAGACTGGTTCTGCAGGGCCCAGGTTCAGCCGTTCTGGTCGTTTGATCAAACCTAAAATGCGGGACTAGTGATGGACCTTACTGGGTGTTCTGGGGGGGCGTGTGTGGTGGACCACTAGGGGGCTCTACTCACACCCAGTGGACCGAAGGCATTACAGGATGTTTTATTGTGAAAGGTCCAGAGGACCGGATGCTGTATGGGATATATAAGGCGGTGTTGGGTGCTTCCCGCCAGTTTAGTAGGAGTTGATTAAAAGTGAAGTTCTGCAGCCTGTCTCCTGTGTCGTCTCTTCACCACCTCCTACACTATTAAAAATGCTGCAGATCTGAGGATCAATACTAATGTCACGTGAATCATTTAAAATGTCACTTTGTTTATTATTACATTACTGATATTTTGTATCTGCAATAGTTAAGAGTTATTCTGAAATGTTACAAATACAGTAGTGCAAATAGAGCTTGATTGGAAGATTTTATTCTTAATAGGTTCTTTAAAAAATGCTACAGATTTGTTAATAGTAAAAGGCACATTTTTAATTATACAAATGTGTTCATTCCTACTGTTGTGTTGTTGCTAATATGTAGGTGTAGAATCAGAGTACTGTAGACAGAGCTCACTTCATAACACCATGCTTTATTTCAACTTATCCCCACTTCTTCTTCTCTCCTGCACACATCCTGTTCTCTCCCTACTCGGAGGTTCCCCCTGCTGTCAGTCTTATGCAATTGCAGGACACAACATTTCCCTTTTCCTGAAACAATTACTTACATGTAAATTTGTACAGTAACCTGACAGCAGAAAATCAAAGTAATCAAATATTATTTCTGTAAGCCAACAGTAATATGAAAGTTTACCCTGTTAACCCTTTGCATTACAGTATGAACAGTAGTAAATTTACTTGTCTTACAGAACAGTATGAACAGGAATAGTTTACACTTTTTTTCACTCTAACTTACAAAACCTGACAACCAGCTTGGTGCATTTCTATCTCTTTGACTTCTTCTTAACACAGCAAGCGGTTCATCAGTATTTCCTGGCAGTGCATATGCATCGAGTACAGTATCATCATTTTGTTCTGCAGCACGTAAGATTTGTTTTGGGAAGAGTGCAAGTTTTGAAGCATTCCACTTGCGCCCATCACTCAGTAAGAAAGTATTTGGTCCAACTTTCTTCATTACAGTACGTGGTTCTGTGAATCTGGAAGATCCTTTGGAAACGTGATCCGGTCTGCGAACACGAACAGTGTCCCCCACGTTGAATGTTGGTACTTTAGCTCTCATTTTCTTGTCAGTATATTCCTTCATTTTGTTTTGCTTTTGTTTCACCCTCTGTTGTATTTGAGCTTGGCTTTTGCTCTTCAGTTCTACTGGGAGTATGTTTAACTTGGTACGCATCTTTCTGTTCCTCAGTAGTTCAAATGGAGTAGCTCCGGTAGTTGCATGCGGAGTAGCTCGGTAGTTGTGAAGGAATTCAGTGACAGCTCCCTTCCATGAGCTGTGACTTCTTTCAGCTGTTTGTATGCAGTCTTTAAGCAGTCTGTTAAAACTTTCCACAGCACCATTTGCGTTAAGATAATATTCACTTGACTTTAAGTGCTGTATCTCTCTCTCTCTCAGAAAAGTACTAAACGCATGCGAAGTAAACTGAGTACCATTATCTGAAACAAGATACATTGGATTACCCTCTCGACTGAACACAGTTGTTAGGACACTCAGTATTACGTCTGTAGTAACAGTAGGAGCGAATGCAACCTCAGGCCATTTGCTGTAGTAGTCTGTTAGCACAATAGCATAACGGCAGTCCCATTTAGCATTTTCAAACGGACCTGTAATGTCAATTGCAACTTTTTCCCATGGTTTGCTAGGAAATTCAACAGGAGTAAGTGGAGCAGTAGTAGTTATTTGTTGCACTGGAACAGCATTCGGCAACATCTGTACTTTATGTATGAAATTTTTATCATAACCAACTTCCCTAACTGACATTCCTGGAGAATGTTCTGAAGCAGTATTTGTTAAAGCTGGCTGAACCATAGAGGTAGTAGAAGTAGCAGTAGCAATTTGTCGTCCCTCAAGCTTCATTTGTAATGCTTGGAATAAATCTAAACCCAGCAGGGCAGCACCTGACTGAACAACAATAAGAGTACCTTCAGTAGAAATACCATCATGAGAAATAGTAGCTTTTAAGCACCCTTTCACAGCAATTTTCTCTTTTGCATAAGTAACAAGAGTAACTGTAGGTTCAGTTAGTACACAGTCATAAAAGTAGGTGTGGTAGATCTCTTCTGGTATAATGGACACTGATGAGCCTGTATCCACAATCAGCTCAACATCTGTACGTCGTCCATTAACAGTCACTTGAACGGTGCAGAGAATCTTGTCTTGTACAGCATTGTTCATGTAAAGAACCGTGGCTTCATTAACGACGACTTCACGTACCTCCTTTTGAGTCGAACGGCAAACACGTGAAAAATGACCCAGTTTACCACACTCGTTGCATGTCGTTTTAGCAGCAGGGCATGCAGGGTTGTTAGCAAGATGGTCGAAGGATCCACAGCGGAAGCAGGAACGGCGTGTAGTAGCAGCAAGTTGAGTCGTGGAAGTAGCATGGTCCCGCGGCGTCCTCCTCGCGTCCCAGCGGCGGCTTGACTTCGGCTGTCTTTGTACGGCCCTCACGGGAGCTGAAGCGTTAGCAGCGTTAGCATCAGACAGTACAGCCCTCACGGGAACAGAAATGCTAGCAGCGGTAGCATCAGAAAGTACGTTAGCATCTCTTAATCCACTCTCAATTTGTAGCGCCAACGTTGTAGCTTTAGCAAGAGTTAGCTCCGGTTCGAGTAACAGTCTGTCTCTGATTCGATTATTAGCAACACGCTCTATCAGTTGATCACGTAGCATTTGTTCCTCCATGTTTCCAAAGTCACATGTGGCAGCTAACTCACGCAGAGAAGCTAAGAATTGTTGTACCTTTTCATCCGGCCGTTGTACACGTTGTCGAAACTTGTGACGTTCAGCAATCACGTTCACCTTCGGGACGAAATGTTCTTTAAGAGCAGTAATAGCAGTAGCGAACGTGGTCCCGGTATTCGGCAGGCTGTAGAAAAGTCTTTGTCCTTCCGTACCCAACGCATGGAGTAGAACCGCGCGCTTTCTGGCATCAGGCCAGCCATCTCCCGACGCGGCTATCACTAGCATGTAGTTGTCGAACATCTTTAGCCACGTTGGAAACGGTATTGTCGGTTCACCTGGGCACGGCATGAATGGAGCAGGCAAAGGTACAGAAAGAGCCATCCTCGTCGATTCTCGTCGATCCTTGTCGCCAATGTTGTGTTGTTGCTAATATGTAGGTGTAGAATCAGAGTACTGTAGACGGAGCTCACTTCATAACACCATGCTTTATTTCAACTTCTCCCCACTTCTTCTTCTCTCCTGCACACATCCTGTTCTCTCCCTACTCGGAGGTTCCCCCTGCTGTCAGTCTTATGCAATTGCAGGACACAACACCTACAAAACAGTTAATTAAATATGGATAAAATACACTGAATTTCAAATGTTACAGATTGAGTTTAACATAAAAGAAATAGTGTTTTATGTTTATATCAGTTAATAAGTCATCTGTTATGCCCTGTTGTTTAGGACTAGAACCAATCTCAGCTGCTTTTGTGTGAAGGCAGGGGACACCCAGGACAGGTCTCCAGTCTGTCCCAGAGACACCCAGGACAGGTCTCCAGTCTGTCCCAGAGACACCCAGGACAGGTCTCCAGTCTGTCCCAGAGACACCCAGGACAGGTCTCCAGTCTGTCCCAGAGACACCCAGGACAGGTCTCCAGTCTGTCCCAGAGACACCCAGGACAGGTCTCCAGTCTGTCCCAGAGACACCCAGGACAGGTCTCCAGTCTGTCCCAGAGACACCCAGGACAGGTCTCCAGTCTGTCCCAGAGACAGACAAAAAGATAAACAACCATCCACACTCCCAGTCACAGCTAAGAACAATTTACAGTTGTCAAGATGAGCCCAAGAAGATTCAAATTGAGGACTCAAGTTCTCGATTGAGAGTTCTAATCACTAATTATCAATTATCAATAATAATTGATCCTATTTACCCAGCTAAATCCTTACTGATAATCATTGTGTGGAGTATTTAATAATTCAGATCAGATCAGATGTGATCAAGCAGTCATATGTGTAAATGTATTAATATTAATAGTATGATTAAAGATGAGCCGTGCAAATTTGTTTGTATCAAACAAGTAGCCCTTCGTGTCTCTCGGTCTCACTGAAGTAGCTCTCAGTCTGAAAAAGGTTGGTGACCCCTGCTCTAAAGTAAAAGTAATTCTGTTATAAGATATGAGAGCTGTGATGAAGTTAAATTCAAAGCTGTCTGCTCCTCAGATAAATAGTGTTAAATTATTATTTTATATATCAATGTTTCTGTTAACTTATTGTTTTTTTTTTTTATTTTATTTTATTTTTTTATTAGCACCCACCAGTGCTGTCAAAACTGTGGTGTCAGAGCTGCTGATGCTGAAGCGCAGACTGGAGACCAGAAGAAAAGCTCTCTTCATGTTGCCATTTGTTTCTGTGGCCAAAGAGAAGATGCACTACCTTCAGGTGATGAAAACATGGACAGAATGCATGCATGCTTTGTACACCTTCATGCTTCTCTGCAACTACATCTATTTTTATTTGCATCTCCTTCTTTGCAGCGCGTATTTGAAGAAGCTGGCATTGGTGTGGAGGCTACATGGGCAGCACATCAGCTGCTGGAGGCTTCACAACACTGGATGTAGCTGTTTGCACCATAGAAAAAGCAAATTCTTGAACCAACAGACTCACTGAAGAAGATAGGTCTCTTAGGTATTACATCTGTTGTAACTGTACACAGATCTAAAAATGTCATTTTTAAAGAAAATTAGTTTGAAGATTTGCTTCAAACTCTCGTATGTAAATAATAATTTTTCTTACTGCACATATGAGCTAACAGACTAAATGATGAATCAGTAGAACATATGTGAGTTATTCAGTGTATTATTTCTGCTAGGAGTGGTGGTAGATGAGTTCCACATGGTTGGAGGTTCTTGAAGTGGAAGAGGATACCTGCTGGAACTGCTCTCACCAAAATGCTCTACATTGCACAGAAGCAGACCAGCACAGGGTCTGTGTCCCTACAGTTGTTTTTGCAATTCTTTTAGTTTCTTTACAAAATGTGTTAATTGATCTTTCTGCAGGTCTCTTTCCGACGGTGTACAGATAATGGGTATGAGCGCCACTTTGCCCAGTCTCTCTCTCTCCTGGCTGGTTGAATGCAGAGCTTTACCAGACAGACTACAGACCTGTGCCTTTGCAGGAACATCTCAAAGTGGGCTCTGACATCTACGATAAGAGCCTCTCTGTGGTGAGGCACTTCACTCCTGCTCTCAGTGTCAACGTAACTGGATTATGAACAATTCAGAATTGATACAAAGTTTTCCACAGATTACTTGAAGGCACAGATTGGCTCAAAAAGTCGTTTAAACATCACAATCATTTAACAACAAAAAACAAATTCTGTCTTTTTTTAACTTCAGAATTTCTTCTCAACTTCTGATTCACATGTTGATCTTGTTTAAATTAAAAATCTTAAAGTCTTGGTCAGTTTTAATAGAAAACGCAGTTTTTTATGATGACATATTTTTATATAGTTGTTTTTACAAAGTGGTTATTTTTTGCCATTATGCTTGCAATGAAAACTCACTGTTGGAAATGTTATGTGACTTTTTTATATATAAACACACATTTTTTTATATATTTTTAATTTTTTTTTACAAAAAGTTGATTGCTGGCATCAATAAATGTGCATTCATAAAAATGTGTTTTCAGTTAGACAGAGTACAGTATAAAGGACAAACAAAATAAATGACAGCTTTCTGCTTTGTTTACATTTTATATTGCATGACAACTATTTAAATTGTGGTTAAATGTGTTTTTTGATTATCTTACTCTTATGACCATTAATATGACCGCTTGTTATTTTGTGTTTAAAGGGCAATGATGAACACACAGTGAGTTTGTGTCAGGAGACGGTGAGAGAAGGCCACTCTGTGCTCCTGTTGTGCCCCTCAAAGAACTGGTGTGAAAAACTGGCAGACATCATCTCTAGAGAGTTCTTTAACCTCAGACAAACTGGTAGGAGTGAGACTAAAACATGAAGGGCATCATGCACTTTACAATATCATTCATCTTTGAGATTTTCAGTAATGAAAAGTGCGTTATAAATTGAATTAATTATTATTATTAAAATTAATTATTCAGAATTGACTGAATGAAAACAAACTTGGTGAAACGACTGTGTATGTTTCTGCAAGTATTCATAAGCCCGTTAAAGGCCAACGTGTTATTGTATAATCTCTGTAAACTTTCTCTTGTTTTACCTATAACTTCTGATCTGCTGAAGTTCATTTAAAGAAACTTCATACACATTTGTGCCAACATTAAGCAGCATGTCACACACACATTCCATCACCCCAGCTCTAAGGTAAAGGTCAGGAATAAAGGTCAAAGGTTATACAACGTCTTTGCTTTTCTCGGCCATTACTACAGCTTGATGTTTTTGTGTCTAATAGTTTGTTGACAGGTGTGTGGTACGCTGTATGTGGTACTCTTGTTGGCTTTGAGCTGGGTATTGTTCTTGACTAGAACGTATCAAAAAGATACAGAAGAGAGCCATAAGAGTTATTACAAGAAAACATTACGGCCATCCATCAAATGTTTTGTTTTACAAATTGAAATTGCTAAAGTTTTATGATTTGGTTGACTATAATATTCTTTTATTATTGTTCAAAGCTCAGAATTTCTCATTACCCTCAAACATCCAAAGTTTTTTTGTAAAAAGGACTAGTAATTATAATCTCAAGGGAACAGATATATTTGTTACGCCACAATACAGAACTAGTGTAGGTCAACTTTAGTACAGGGAATAGGACTGTGGAATTGTTTGGAACTTGATATTAAAATTGCAAAGTCAATGTCTATATTTAAGAAAATTATTAAAACTAAATTTCTGAACAAATATTCATGAATTGATTTATATGCAAATTACTATTTATGGTTTTGTGTGAGAAATCATTTAATATCTTATATTTTTGTATATATGCGATTGCTATTTGAGTTGATTGTTTGAATTAATTTTGTTTGAAGAAGGGGCAGAAATAATAAGATTTTTTTTCTTCTTCTGCCTCCTTTCATTTCATGTATTGTTTTGTTTTATAATGTGGTTTTGTAAATAATTTTCTTGTGTTTTTTTTTTTAATGAATAAATTTAATTAAAAAAATAATAATAATAATAAAAAGCTCTAATTGTGTTGTGTTTGTTCCAGATGTTCTGGGTGAAGCTCAGCCTCAGCTGGTGGATCTGAATCAGGAGGGCCTGGTGGATGTTATGGCTCAGCTGAGGTGAACTCCAACAGGTTTAGAGCCCACCCTGCAGCGCACTGTGCCGTGGGGGGTGGCCTTTCATCATGCTGGTGAGCACATGCACACTGCAGAATGCAGACTTGTTTTGAATCTAATAAAATATGAACATAAGATGAGTTTTACTCTGCAGGGTTGACATTTGATGAGCTTGACGTGTTGGAGGGAGCGTTTCGTCAGGGCCTGGTCCGAGTCCTGGCTGCCACGTCTACCCTCTCCTCGGGGGTTAATGTTCCGGCTCGACGGGTCACCGTCCGAACCCCGACAGTCAATGGACGCTTGCTGGACCCGCTCACATACAAACAGATGTGAGGACGAGCGGGGAGGAAAGGAGTGGACACAATAGGTGTGAAGGAAAGAAAGAGGATTATTGTTTATTTGTTACTTTTGGAGTTTTCAGTGTTTTTTCTCTTCCTGTACTGTAGGTGAAAGTGTGCTGGTGTGTAAACAGGCAGAGCGTCAGAAGGGTCTTAGTGGTTTTAATGGGACTCTTCAGCCAATCAGCAGCTGCCTGGTGAGAAGGGAGGGTGAAGGTGTGACCACCAGCAGCTCAGAGCCATCCTGGAGGTACAATCAAAGTCAAAACTTCAACTTCACACCGTTCAAGTTCAAGCTTCTTTATTGTCATTCACATCACATGTGGTACACGAGGTGGAATGAAACTGTACACACGGTCCCATTCAATCTGCATGTTGCTGTTAAACTATTTCCCCACTGTACTGTCATTTTTTAGCATGTTAGGTGATTTGTATTAAAGTATTTCATAAGTAACTTTGTTAGTTTGTCTTTTTCATCCTCTCCAGATAATTGTTGGTGGCGTTGCCAGCACTCCACAGGATGTGAGGCAGTGTTCATGTTCACTTTTAGCTGCAAGCATGAACTGTGACGGCAAGAAAGAGTGTAATGAAGAGAGGAACAGAGGAGTGGAGAGGAGGCCTGTGTTGAATGGCTGTTGGAAAATGAATTCATTAGTGTTCAGGACCAACAAGGTGATGTCCAACTAGTCATTACTTTGAACTGGACGTCTGCAAATTGAACAGCTCTGCTACACAGCAACACAACAACAACAACTGACTCAACAGGTTTTATTGGACTTATTTTCCCTTTAAGATTAATGATTATTCTCTGATTATTCTGTGTTTCCACATGAGAGGTACTGTCCGACCTAACTCGGTGCTGCCACTCTTTCCTCCTCTCTCTCCCCTCAAGAAGCTCTGGGAATTTTTACAGATCTCCAGCGGGCCATGAAGGGCTTTGCACATTCTGTATGTCATATGCACGCATTAAATATACCTTAATTTTTATTTATTTTTATCATTTAATACAGTTGAACAAATCTTGTGTTGTAATGTTCAGATCACCCCACTGCACGCAGAGTGGACCATCATAGACTGGTATCGGTTCTTCTGCTTGTGGGAGCAGCTGCCGTCATCGATGAAGAGAGTGGTGGAGCTGGTCGGTGTCCAGGAGCTAGCTCGATCTGTCAGCGGAAAACTTGTTGTCAATACGGAGAAGCAGCTCAGACAGATGGCTATTAGGGGTGTAACGTATGCTAAAATCACATTGATGGAGATGTTCAATATTTATCATCTAAAACTAATTACTCTGACCCAATAATTATAACCTAGCTCACCTATATCAAATATTCTCTGTTCCCTTTAAACACTTATATTTGATAGTACAAACATGTTGTTTGCTTTTCTCCTTGATACAGAAAAGACAGTCTTCTAGCCTTGACAATGTTTGGATTAGATGTTCTTGTTTGATCAGAACCATGACTTGTTTGTTTTATCTGTAAGACGTCAGAACTTGTCAACTCCACCTCCTTCTTGTTTAAATAGCTTGTCATGTCCAGTACAATTCGGAATTGTGCTGGACAATGTATTTGAGACCAAACTAAGTTTCAAAAGACATTAAAAGCCTTCCCCTTTGCAAAGTTTGTTTGTCTGTTTTAACACTGTTCTCTTGTTTATCTTGTGTGGTTTTTATTAAGGTAACAGGGGTTTAAAATCCCCATCATTATGGTGCCGAAAACCCATTCTCCCCATACCTGCTCCTGATGACCTCTGAACGGAGCGCAGCTGCGAGGCACGGTAAATATGACAGAAAGTCCAGTGATTGGGTTTGTCTCTGGCCAGCTTCCTCTGTCCATTTGGTGCGATCAAGGTCGGGTTGGCGGAGATTTCCAGACATCCGCACAGGTCAACAAGAACGTAAGTGTTAAATAGTGTTTGTTGATATGTTGTTTTTAAAACAATTTGAGTACAGTAACAGGAACTAGTTCACCCTGAGCCGATGACTTGAAATTTTGAATGAGGTGGCTGCTTTTCGATAACTAGGCGAATTTTGCGCACACGCTAGTTGGCAGAACCAAGATTTCTGTGATTTATAAGCGAGGGCGGCCAAAAATACGCCGAGACCAGATCATGTGAGGCTGGCCGCCAGACCTTACATTGGATGTTCATAGTGTGTCCGGCCAGGCGAGAAGAGAAATTAAGACAAGAACGTTTATTTTTATATTTGACGCGTCATTCTGTATTTGTTTAGTCCTTTTTTACGTGTATGTTTGTGTTTGTGGAGCGTTGCACATCTGGCCTTTTTTCTTTCTCCCATTTTCCTGTGTGTGTGTGTGTGTGTAGGCAGTGGCTCCTGGTCTGTTATCTGTGGGCCTTTCTCCCCCCCCCCCCACCCGTGCTGAACCTGCCTGCAACCTGTTTTCTGTGTTTAATGTTTAACTGCTCTGAGAGTGAATGTGAGTACGGTACCTTGTTTTGTGTTTGAGAAGTTGCTATTTTGGAAGTTAGATGTAACTGGATCTAAAAGGTTTTCCAGTTTGATATTAATTTGCTCACATATATTAATAAATACTGTACACAAAAGGTTGTCTGTCTAAAGGCAAAAAAGAGATAGAACTTCAGTCAGTAAAAAAAATATGGCAGAATGAGTCAAGAGAAGCAAAGTGTCTGATGAGTTTTTGTTTTATTTTTCAGCTCAGCCTTGGTATGCAGCTGCGTTTGCACCTCCACCAGATAATTTGGCAAAGGCAAACTTGGATCATTGGGTTTGCTACAGAAGTTAATTAATTGTAGATGTCCAACCATTCATTACTTTTGAAGGTTTACAAAAAATAATTTAGTGGATCATGAGTTATTTTGCTAAGTGACAAAACACAAACAGTTTCAGCTGTTTTATCCTTCATTATAAAATACTTAGTTTCAGAGCAGAAAATAACAACCTTCCCCCACCCCCACATCCCCCCCTCTCCACCCACTCCCTCCTTCCCCCGTCTGTGTGAAGATTTATACTGTATTTACTTACAAGAAAAGTAACTGTGCTAACAGAGAAGCAGAGAGTACTAATGAAAAATAAAAAATAAAAAAATAAAAAAGAATGGCACAAGAACTAAAGTTGCTAGAAGTAGATTTTTATTTAAATAATTTTACAAACCAAGAAACTTGATTATTGACTTGTTTGTCGATGGATCTTTTCCTGAAAAACACAAAAACACAAGTGTTAACTAAAAACTTTTAGTTGAAGATGAAATAAATACGGTTCCGGTTCTGTGAGGTGCGGACGTGGGGAATGAGCTGCTGCTGAAAAACTCTATACTTGTGCGTGAGTATTATGATAAAGCTTTGGTAAGTCCATATTTATTTAAATAAACTATATAACTAAATGTAAGATCATTTAAAAAGGTATTAAAAATTTGATAACCGATCTTTTCTCCCCCCATTATTTCCACAAACTGGACGTGGAAACGTCGGAGAGCCTTGAGTTGTTTATCGACGATTATTTTGAAAGGTTTGTCATGAGCGACCCTAATGTAACATCCGGTGCGGGTAGCGATTCGGCTAACACGAGCGGTAGCGGTGGCGAGTCGAAGCCGAATGCTAAACGGTACCGAGAGGGAAGCTCAGATAGCGTTTCGGAACCTTCGGTGGATAATTCAGGCTTCGTGACGATTCTGGAGTCAATTGATAAAAAGCTGTCTAGCTTGGACGCCCGGCTAGCGTTAGTAGAGGAACTACAGAAGGAAGTAATGGGGTTAAAACAATCACTGGAGTTCACCCAGGAACAGGTAGCATCTCTAGCTAATGAAAACATTGAGCTAAAGGTAACAGTTGGACAGCTTAAAGATCAGATGTTGCAACTTTCCGGGGATAATAAAAAATTTAAAGAGTCAGTATTAGATATCCAAGCCAGAAGTATGCGGGATAATGTTATTTTCTCTGGGATTCCGGAGGGGGCGGAGGAAAATCCGGAGGCCTTGGTTCGGGACTTCTTTCAAAAACAGCTAAAGTTGCCGAGTGAAACCATTAAAGCAATTACTTTTCATCGAGTTCACCGCCTCGGTGCTAAACGGCCTGGGAACACTAGACCGCGCCCGATAATAGCTAAATTCGAACATTATAAACAAAAGGAACAGGTTAAAAGCCGAGGTAGGGAACTACGTGGGACACATTTTAGTATGAACGATCAATATCCTGCAGAAATCCTGAGCAGAAGGAAAGTACTATTCCCGATAAGAAAGAAAAATATAAGCGAAGGAATAAGAGCTAACATCTCCGTGGATAAACTCTATATAAACGGTCAGCTGTTTAGAGATCCAGAAACTACTCCTTGGCTTTATTAGCCATATGATCAAGGTAAGAACTATATCGGTTGCTAATATTGATTAATATTATTAAATATAGTATTTGTTAATATTACTTACCAGATATATTTAATTTTTTTTTCAGCACAGCTCGGTGGTGGGACACACTCAGATAGTGGTGATACACAAGGTGGGATGACACTTGATGTGGTAAGAGGGTGTTTTTGTTGTTTTTTCTTATCTGAATTATGTTTCCATGTATATCATTTCTCTTTGTTTTCTTGTCTATATTTTTCTAACTCAACAATTATCAGCGCACAAGCACAAGGGTTCACACACGTCTTTGTATATCCATACAATTACTTTATGAATGAAAACTTCCCTGATTCATTTTCAAAAGAAACAGCAATTACTTTATTTAAAAATCATATATAGTTATTCATTAAGGGATATGTTTTTGTCTGGATATATTACTATCTTATATATTTCAGATAATGGGTGTGGTTTAGCTATATTATCATTAGCACAGGTATGGGTACCTTAGGGTTTGTCACATGGAACATTAATGGAGCCGGTAGCCAACGTAAAAAATATAGAATTTTTAACCAGATTAAAAGATTAAAGGCAGATGTTGTATTACTCCAAGAAATTCATAAATTGGCATCAACTGTGGAGGAGCTTAAATCTTCAGAGTTTCCTAATGTATTCTCAGCATGTTATAATTCAAGACAAAGAGGGGTGGCAATTTTAATAAATAAAAATGTTAACTTCACAGTATTAGATCAGGTTATAGACCCGCACGGTAGATATATAATATTAAAGTTATCAATATTTAGACAAAATTATTGTATTGTTAGCATATATGGACCGAATGTAGACGACGCAGCTTTTTTTCATGATTTTTTTTTCCACCCTATCAAATCACATGGATTCCTCACTGGTGATGGGAGGGAACTCAACGCAGTTGGCAATCTATAAATATAGTTAAACAGTATATGAATGATTATGGGCTCTGCGATGCATGGCGTTGTTTTCACCCTGATAGCAAAGAATATTCATTCTTTTCACATGTGCATCACTCATATTCTCGTCTAGATTATTTCATAGTAAGCAATTCATTGATGACAAACATTTCAGACACTAAGATACACCCTATTGCTGTCAGCGATCATGCACCAGTTACTGTAAATTTAGATTTAAAAAAACAACAACAAAAAATATAAATTGGAGATTAAATACATCACTGCTACAAGAAGAAGAATTTTTGCAATATTTTAAAAAAGAATGGGCATCGTATCTAGAGTTTAATGACTTGCCAGGAACTTCAGCATGTACACTTTGGGAGGCTGGGAAAACAGTCATGAGAGGTAAAATAATATCCTATTCAACAAATAAAAAGAAAAAAGAAAATAAACGTATTGATGAATTAGAGAAATCCATTAAATTGTTAGAAGGTCTACAAGGTGAGGAAACACAGCAAAAGCTACGCAAATTAAAATTAGAACTAAATGAATATATTGATAAGAAAAATAAATTCTTGATACAAAGACTTAGATTAGATCATTTTGAATACGGTAATAAATCAGGGAACTTTTTAGCTAATCAACTCAAATTAAACAAAGAAAAAACATCTATATATGGTATTAAAGATGAAAATGGAAATATATTTTATGATGAGGGAAAAATAAACGATGTTTTTAAAGATTTCTATAAAACTCTATACACTCCACAAATAAATCCATCTAATGAGGATATTAATGAATTCTTGGAGAAAGTAACACTTCCAAAACTAGATATTAGTCAGTCATCAAAACTAGACTCACCATTAACATCAGATGAGCTCCATGAAGCAATTAAAAGCATGCCTAATAAGAAATCTCCAGGTCCTGATGGCTATCCAGTGGAATTCTATCAGAGGCGGTCCTAGCCTATTTGGCGCCCTGGGCGAGCAACCCCAAACCCCCCCCCCGGCCGCTAGATTGCCAGTGGCGGTCCTCTCTCAGAAAATTTTGAATAAAATAGATGCCATTTCCTGCATTTTGGTGATTCTGGTGTATTTTAATGGGTTGTTCAACATCTAGTTTTACCTACATATATAATCTATTCAATAACTATTTTAGAGTTAATGGCAGAACAAGAAGTAGCCTGAGACAAACATGTAGCATTAACACATTATGAACATTACTCAAAAATTGTTTCCATAAGAACATTATCAAATATTTTATGTGAACGGTAAGATACTAGCAATAACAGCATTGTGAGAGGTGGACAGTTGAATCCGGAGGCATCCACCTCTGTTTAATGATGGACGGTTTCTTTTCACAAAGATGGCCTCCTTTACTCCTCTCTCAAACCATCGTTCCTCTCTATCAAGGAGGAAAGATGACTGAGTTTGTCACAGCTCCTCAGACTGAATAAGTCTTTTTGATACAAAGAAGAATCTGTCCAGAGGACTACATTTTATTGAGCCTGCATCAGAACAATAATCTGTAAAGATTTAGTACATTTTATACGGAAAACTAATTTTGATTTAACCAATTAATATATTTTCAATGGCAAAATATGCAGGTTTATTTCATATTTCTGTCATACTATTCCCTTTCATTGCTTTATGCATTTATTATCTTACTTTTAATGATAAAAATATAATGAGTCACTACTGTTGTTTAGAAAGTGTTTATATTACTAATGTTTGTTCACACACAGTTAGAACAGCTCACCTGTTCCTTCATACTGACAGGAACAATCCCCTCATCACCCTGGCTCTAAATCACATTAAAAAATTGTCATAATTGCACAAATCTCCCCTTTTTACCAAGACTTTTGATCAATTCAGGCCAATTTCATTAGAGAGTTGAATCATCTGACATCTCAGGGCACTTTTCATATAGAGCAGGTCTTCACCAGACTCATATATTATTTAAATTATTTAACAGAATGTTATGTCACAATGCCACACACCACAAAATTAAGTGACTTCATAATTAACTTGAACTGTGGTTTGCAGCAAAGTTCAACAGCTGTGTCTGTTTTCCTTCTCTTCTCTGCACCACCCTTACTTTTCCTCCCTTCCATGATCTTTTCACTGACCGCACGTAGTGTCACCTTCGCGCACCTAACTGAAACGAAAGTGAAAGTGGAAAAGGTGCACGGTGCCCCAGCAGCTGCTGTGGTGATTAAACTGAGGACATGTGAATAAATGAAGGGTGGGGCGGCACAGGAGCAGTGCAGTAGTGGTGTTCTGTGTTATGTTATCAGCACAAAGAAAATAGAGTTGCTTTATGTGTTATAGAGAATAAAAAAGCACTACTGTAGCCCTTGTACAAAGTCATACAGAAAGAAAAACGAACCAGTAAAACATTCTGTATTACACATCATCCTTCTTGTTGGAAAATCCACTGGTGAGGCCTTGACTGAAATCGATCTTAAATAAAAGCAACGGAAATCAGATTGACTGCTGCAGCTGAAGACAAATGCTTCCTTCACAGCTCATCTTAGGTTTGTAAAAAGAAGCAGTCCAGAATTTAATGCATTTATTCTGTTCCATATCTATCAGAGTGAGGGCAGAATAGGTGCTTCGTGTGATGACTCCTTCCCCAAACTAGCATATCAGTGCCGAGACACGCCACAGTAATTACAGCATGAGCTCCAGCCAGATTGTAACAGCAGCATATATTATTTGATGGGGAATTAATCACTTCATGCAGCAGAGCAGAGTTATCATACGGCAGAGCAGAGGGAGGGAAGGTCAGATGGTTCTGTGATTTATTATGGTGGCTTATAGTTTGACTGAAACTCTCATGTTTCAATCTAAACCCTCCCATTTATCAATTTTCGCACTATTTTAACCCATACATAAAATGGAGAAAATATGGTACAGTATAATGGTTTAGCTCAGACTTTAAAAGATGGCTATATGGCGAGGGAACACTTACAGGAACTACAAGTAAAGCTTTGTGCCAGGAAGTGGTTTATCAAGTGTATGCTGGTGAAGATTCTCAGTCGTCCAGGACATGATAAAAATCAAAAAAGGCGTTCAATACAGGATCAACTGGACTTTATTCGTGACTTTATAATAAAGTCCAGTTGATCCTGTATTGAACGCCTTTGTTGATTTTATCAAGTGTAGGTCAAGTGATTTCATATTCCATTCTGAAATCTGACACAGAAAAAGACTCAATAATGATTGGCTTTAGTGGCAAGTATAGATAATTCGTGACAAATGGTGTATTCAGGTATGGCAGATCCTTCACACAAATGTAAAAAATAACAGATGTTTCTCATCCTAATTTAACACAATATCATGCAAACAGTTGACAAGTATTTGAAATTTGTGGTGGTGGTAAAAGATGAGAAGGAAATGGGCTACCGGCTATTGGTGTTTCACTGGAATTCATTTGATGCACTTATAGTTGAGCCAAACAGCAATGTCAGATGGTTTTGTTTTCTAAATGTCATGTCAATCCATCTGGGAAAAGGTGAGATTTTGGACAAAAGAAGTCTGACCGAGCTGACTGACATTACCATCTACAAAACCATGCTACTAAACTGAAACACACAAAAAGACCTCACTGTGGCAGAAACTTGGCCATGTTGATTTATTTGGTCCTGTAATTGTCTCAAACTCAAAATATGTACCGATCATGGGATGTAAATAAAATACAAATCACAATGTCTTAGACCACTGGTTGGTTGGTTGTCAATATTAAGCATCAAACCTGACTACAGGTTGATGCCATGTTGTAACATTTGGTGGATGTAGAGTTGTTGGAAAGACTCAAATGCAGCATAAAGGTTCAAGGTTCTTTATTGTCATTTGCATCACATTTGGTACATGAGGTGGAATGAAATTGTTCACTCAAGGTCCCAGTTACACTCAAAAATTGCCAAAGAATATAAATTACAAAAGACACTTCATGCATACACCAAACACTAATGATGTAAAATATAGTATATCATACGGTATATAAAAAATATAAAGGAGGCAGTTTTGAGGAACTTATACATTCTGGAGTGGGAGAACAGTGAGTGGCAACAGGTGTGTTGATTAACGAAATACAGGTGGTACAAGAAGAACGGGAAACAAGGACGATCTCTAGTGACAATGAAGAAAAAACAAACAAAAAATTTAATGTAAACAAACTCATAGTTTTTCAAGGGACTGCACAGTGGAGAAAGAAAAGCTTGGCAGAGAGTGGTGAAGGCTGCACAGAAGACTGTTGGAGGTCAGCCTCCCCACCATCACTGTCATCCTTCCGCAGATAGAAAACGTTACTGTAATTGGCTTTTCTATGTATGCGAATGTTTCTGTAAAGTGTCCTGAGACAAGTTTGTTGTGAATTGGCGCTATAGAAATAAACCGCATTGATATGAACTGAATGGAATCTACACCTCCAGATGCAGGAAGAGGGCCACCTGCATCATGAAAGACCCCACTCACCCAGCATACACTTTTTGCCCTGCTCTCCTCAGGCAGGAGGTGTCAGGTTCTGCTGTCACGGATGGAGTTGAACCCAAATGCAGGAGGATCACAGGAGCGTAGGAAAAACTTAAAGTGTTTATTTACAAAAAACAAAACAAAGGCTGGCAGGGCAGCAAAAACTATTAAACTAAACTAAACGGGACAAAACTAAACAGAACTAAACTGGAGAGGTGCTTACCAATTCTCTGGGAAACACGGCGGGAGGACGGAACACGACACCATGGGGAGGACAATCCTGAGACAATAGCTGTGTTTCCATCCATTTTCATTTCAATTTTTTAGCTAATTTTTGAAATCTCGCAAATATGTAAATACAAATTAATGCGAAGCAGAAGTGTTTCCATCTGCTGGCTTGAAGCGCATCTACCAAGCCACGCACAGCGTCATTACGTCAGACGTCAGCGTCATTACGTCAGACGTCAGCACTGCGCACTGACTGCGCATGTCTACAGTAAACAGGAAGTAGCAGTTGAAAACAGAACCTGGCCACACATCTCGTCAAAATGGAGAGAATATTTCAGGTACGTGTTGCTATCGGTCGAGTTGTATTTATTCTGTCATACAAACTAGTTTTAGCGATGTTACATGTTGTCCGGAGCGGAAACAGCTGATCAGTCACGTGACGTGAATGTTCGCTTCGGCAGCACGAGTCGGCAAATGTGTTTCCATCTGTCGCTGTGCGCATCTGCTCATTTTCGAACATCCCAAAAACCACCTCAAGCGAGCGTATAAACTTTTTGGCGAACTTGAGAAAGTAAATACGGATTTTGCCGTTTCCATTAAGCTTTTCTGCTGCGATACTTCAAAATGCGCACCTAGAAACCTTGATGGAAACACGGCTACTGTCTTGCCCAGGGACACTTCAGCATGTGACTGCTGGTGGAATCGAACCCACGGATCTCAGCCACAGCTGTCCCTTGGACAACTGTAAAACAGGGGATACACTACAAACGAGTTGTAAGCGGAGCACGTAAAACAGACATTGCTTTAATTATTCAAATCAAATGTTGATAAAATACATTTAAAAAAGGGCAAAGGGATTTTTAATGGGACTTGTGAATAATTTCCTCTTCAGCACATGAATAAAACATAAATAATAGTGTTCATTATTTCACAACAAAACAGCAAGTTATTCTAATTCTATAGTGCTTCAGGGTGCGTCACACTTTTTTTTTTTTTTTTTACAACATACCACTTTAGTTTCCACTGCAACGCTCGTATTTTAGAACTGCTACCGTTTTCTTTCCACGTTAGTCCACTTATAAAAGTCAAATCATTATTATCACAGTTTTATGGTGTCAAAAGGTCAGTGAAGGCCTCTTAATTTACATAAAATAACTGTAACTAAAGGACCCAAAGGTTCAAATTTAGATAATTATTTTAAAGCTACAGAACTAGCACTGACCACTGAGCTACTGTATCCCCTATACCAAGTTTAAAAAGAACCAAGATCAAAAGAAATGGTAAAGTCTCCTTAGTGGCTCATTAAGGTCACCACGGTAACCACACACCTGAGTTTCTCACTCCCTGACGGCACTCTGAGGCCCTGTACACACGTAGCCGGATATCAGTAAAACCGAACAGTTTATCATAAGGTTTGGCCTTTCATCCACACGTGAACTCCGGTTGATGTAAATATAAACGAATACTAAAAAAACTCTGACCAAAGTGGAGATTTGAGAATTCTCCGCGTTCGAGTCTGCGTGTGGACTTTCAGAACCGGAGGTTTCTGCTCCAGCTGGAGCGGCGCTGACGTCACATAATGCTCGGAGAAAAAAGCGCTAAAAATGTCAACATACCTGCTCTGACATGATTCCCAGTCGGACATGATTCCCAGTCAACATTTTCCAGCGTTTTATTAACTTTGTACTCCAACACGGTATTTAATAGTAGTTCAACCTCACGGTCTGTTCACACAAATGAAAAAAAAAAAGAAAGAATTAATAACAGGAAGTTGTCGTTGCTTTGAAGAGTTGTGACGGCACTACACTGCCACCCATGGGTTCAGCATATTCATTACAACACTCCATGGTGAAAAAAACGGGGAAATGTAGACAAAATTTTTAAATATCTGAACATGTACTGTATGTACGGAGATATTTTTTTTGCGCAGATGTTCGTTTTTCAAACACCAGGCTACGTGTGTACAGGGCCTGAGAGGCTAACAAAAGCGCAGATGGAGGTTGGAAAAAAACTTTACATTGTTTATAAAATATTCCTTTCTTCCTTATCCTACAAGTGACAGAAGCAACCAGTTATCGTCACTTGTCAATTTTTGTTTTGTGTTTTATGTAGCCGTCTAAGCGATATGAGAAATAAATAAAATACACCACTTTCAATTTTGAAAGAAAAATTCAGAGCTCAGATATGATGGAAGTCGATAAGAGTTTGGGTTTTTAACAATGAGAGTCACACTGGGTCAAAGAATACCAAAATGACTGTTTTCATGCACAAACTGTCAAAGTAGCTGTAAACTGTAAAGTAAAACTGTGGAAATTAAAAAAGTTTGAAAAACGTTTGGAAAATCTGAACAGCTCTAAACACTGCAAGATGAACATTCTGTTGAAAAAATCTTTAAAATGCTTGTGTATAAATCATTAAAGACATCAAAGTGCCAGTTCAGTCATGTAAAGTCCAACTTTCTATGACCTGTTTAAACTTTGAACTATTTCTACAGTGAACTCTAAGTTATAGAGACACAAATACGGCTTTTTTTCTTGCTCAAAGATCCAATGTAGTTCATTTCATCTACCCTGTATGATGTAATGCTACCATAACTTATTTTGCAGAGTGAAAAGGAATGGTGAGAGTACAGTCCCCTGTGGTGCTCCTGAGGTTCTGACCACCTGGTTAGACACACAACCCTTCAGTTTCACAAACTGTGGTCCGTTTGTCAGGTAATCTTTGATCCAGGTGATTGGTGAGGCCTCCACCTGAGTCTTCTGGAGTTTCTGACAAAAATACTTTCATCTACAAGTACAGTACATACTTTTTCCTATTAAAAGCACTTAAGTCAACCACAACTAAACTTCCAGTAAGATGGTGCCCGTGTACATGGCTTGCAATCCACCTCTGCTGACGGTGTTCGGATTTTTTGTGTTTTGTTTGTTTTTCATCTGGGACATAAACGCGCTACTGGTGTATGATCGACAGCAGCTCCTGGATCTTCGTTTTTCTGCTACTGATGTCGCTTATTTGGATCATTATGAGCGTACCTCTGGAACCCCCCTCTTCCCCCGCTGCTGGTGGACCTGCCTGTTTACCTACGCTGTGCCCCTCACCTGCCTGCCCAGAGATATCGCTCCAGACATCGGGGAAAACGAGCTGGCAGGCTGGTGAAGCTCAAAGCCCTGCATGCTGCATCTTCCTCTCCAGCTGATGGTCATGAATTCCATCGCCAGCTTCCCGCGTGCCCAGACCAGGTAAACAACGGGAGTTGTCGGCTGGTGCTGAAAATCTGCGGATGCTGCCGCGCGCTCACACCACCGATGCTCGAACTACCTCGGATAATATCAGGATAGTGTGGTCAACGCAAGATCTGTCACCAACAAAACTTTCATCCTTAGGGAGTACTTCCAAGAGCACGATTTGGACTTTTTCTTCGTCACAGAATCTTGGATGTCGCCGGGTGAGTCCAGCGCCTTGATGGAACTATTAACACCGAACTGCCTGTATTTTAACGACCCGCGGCCATCAGGTAGTCGTGGTGGTGGATTATTAACAATATTCAAATCAACTTTTGACTTTAAACAACTGCACATCCTGGTTTCCTGCTCCAGCTTTGAACAGACTGTCTTTGAACTCGGCCATTCGCCTTTGACTTTTTGCGCACTCGTCTACTGCTTACCTCTATCTAAGGATTTCTTAAATTAATTTTCTGATTTCTTGTCTGAAATAAGCCTCCCTGGTAAGGTCTATTCAGGGGTTCTGGAGAGGAGGGTCCGTCGGATAGTCGAACCTCGGATTCAGGAGGAGCAGTGTGGTTTTCGTCCTGGTCGTGGAACACTAGACCAGCTCTA
>JBBPBX010053145.1:9111-23946 GCA_038048925.1 Garcialebias charrua
ACTTAAAGCTGGGGTATGTAAGATTGTAATGTAGTCTGTAACTTTTCAAACAATATATTTTTAACATATTTCTTCACTCTGTCACTATCTACTGACAAACTGATGTTAGACAAAGTAATCTCTGAAAAAAACTATAGTCCCCTTGCTTCTCTATCAGCATTTATAAAAACACTAAAAACACAGAGTGACCAGGACAATGACAGCCAATAAAAACAGAGTTTGTAACCAGCCAATTAAAAACAGAGCTTGAATTTGAATCAGCCAATAAAAACAGAGCTTGAATTTGAATCTCAGCAGAGCCTGTCAAATGTGGGGCATCAGAATGCTTTGCCTGTTGAAAATTTTTCTAAGTTCTGCACTCTAAAGAAAGTTACACATAGCACCTTTAAGGCATCTTTCCGCTGCTCTTCTTTCAGCCACCTCACTTTGAACTTTGGGAGTGTGACTGCAGCGAGCAAAGCATTATGGCTCGCCAACACTGGACCGAATCTTGTTTTTATGGCCTGTAAATGCATATAAAAACATATAAGATAGAACATAAAAGAGTTAAACATGCTAAATGAAATTATTTTACACTTACCTGCACTATGACTTTAGGCAGACTCGCCGTCATTCTTGAGAGACCTGTTTCGAGTGCTAGTACCTTGGACACCAAAATTTCCAGTGTAGGCAAAAGGCTCCCATAATAGCAGTTATCTTCACCTTGCAGTATGTCCAAAGCCACAGTGAGGGGTTTCATGACTGAACAGTACTCTTTAAAGCTGCTATATGTAACTTTTTGAAGACTCTGGCACTTAGAAACATTTTGAACAGAGACACGTTTCTGGTCCCTCCTCACTCAGAGCCATATATGACTCAGCTCCACCTCGCTCGCGCTGCAGCCTGGAATGCTCCGCCTCCACTACGTCCCGTCTCAGCGCTGCAACGTTATGTGATTATGTGTTAATAAAACGTTCTAAAAAATAAAATAAAAACATGGACCACTGGTCCAGCAAAACAAAAACACCCTGAAACCTGCAGAGCTTCACACAGCCACGTTGGACATGATTTAATTCGCTCGTGACAAATTCATCCACTTCCTGATTTCTGTCAGTCGAGGTCTGGAGGAAGAAGTGATCACTTGACTTTTGGCAAAAAAACAAAAGAAAAGTCCAGAGCAGGGATGAAGAAGGGATATTTAATACATTTGTGTCACCAGAGGTGGGGACTCGAGTCACATGACTTGGACTCGAGTCAGACTCGAGTCATTAAAATCACGACTTGAGACTTGACTTGAAAAAATGCTGAAAGACTCGGACTTGACTTAGACTTGCACACCATTGACTTGGGACTTGACTTGACTTGAAGCTGTTTACTTGAAAAGACGATATTTTAGTCAAGTCAAAAATTTAAAACACGTTATAAAGTGGCTGCATTAATTATTTTCACTCATTCCGTATTAACAGTCAGGTGCAGACCGGGCACCCCACACTCCGTATGTATGCGTGTGTGCGTAGCTTGGAAAAAAACAACGCAAGCTACAGCTGAGGGTGAAGTAAGCGCTCCACAAATAGTTTCCAGTGGTGGGCCCCCGGCCGCTAGAGAGCGCTAATGCGCTAAGCCGCTTATAGCGTAGCTAAATAATCTGTTAGCTTTACAGCGGATTAACTAACTTTTATAATTCATACGCGGATTTGTGCTATTTTTATTTACAATGCAGTACCGCTAATAACTAATTATCTATCAGTAAAAACGAAATAACGTATTTACGAGCTCGGACGACAGCTAACAGACTATATCCTGTCAGCGCCGGATGTGGTCCGTGACAAAAAAGCGTCCCCCTCAGTCTCTTGGTGTGTGCTCTCTCTATAGCAGTTAGCAGCCAGTGTGTTACTCTGCAGCCTTATTGCTTGTTTTCGAAGAGTCAGACGAAGACTTTTTAACATGGAGGGTGAACTTGTGGATGTTTCTCAGCGGCCTACGCGACGCGTCTGGATTTAAAAAAAGAAGTTCGCCACATTAGCACTCTTCAAAATGGCGTCCGCGACGGCCAAAGAAGCCAGGATTTTACAACAAAACACGGTAAAACAATTATTTCTTTGCTGAGAAAAAATATATTTCATAGCTGACGTTATAGCACAAGTTTTTCTGAGCTTGAGAGTTTCACGAAATGGTCAAATCTGCTGGATTTAAAAAAAGTAGTTCACCATTAGCACTCTTCAAAATGGCGTCCGCGACGGCCACAGAAATTAAGAACATAAAATAGACAGGGCAGCAAACTTACATACTCAGGAGACAATGCCAGGACAACGATAAACACAGAGATACAGACTTATTTTTGATTTGATGTTTATTCATTCATTTTAAAAAAACAATACAAAACAGTTTCATCAGATACAAGGATGAATAGACTTTTAGCTGAATGGATGGATGGATAGACAGTTAGCTGAATGATGGATGAATAGACAGCTGAATGGCTGGATAGATGGATGAATAGACAGTTAGCTGAATGGATGGATGAATAGACAGTTAGCTGAATGGATAGACAGTTAGCTGGATGGCTGAATGGATGGATGAAGACAGTTAGCTGGATGGATGAATGAAGACAGTTAGCTGGATGGCTGGATGGATGATCTTTAACAAGTTCTAAAATCATTAAAATTTAACCTCAGCTTGTGCCTCTGACCCAACAGAACCTCCTTCAGCAGCAGAACCCTCTGTGGTTCTCTGACTTCATCAGTCTCTCTCCTGGTTCTGGAGGAGTTCTGACCCACTCTTCTTTCCATTGTTGCTTCAGTTCTTTGAGGTTTCTGCTCAGCTCTCTGAAGGTCCCACCTTCAGGTTCAGGTTCTGGACTCTGACTGGGCCGTTGATTTGATGTTTATTCATTCATTTTAAAAGAACAATACAAAACAGTTTCATCAGATACAAGAATACAAGTAGGATAAAATGAAAGGAGCAGAAAGAAGATGAAATCTTATTATATCTGCCCCTTATTTCACAGTTTGTTCAACCAATGATAACCTTCAAACTACATCACAAAATGAATAACTCTACTTAATTTTTCTAACTGTAATACACAAACTACATCACAAAATGAATAACTCTACTTAATTTTTCTAACTGTAATACACAAACACACTAAGCTACATCATATATAGTTTTTGAGCAAGTCCTTTTTGACCTTTTTCTTAAATGTATACATTGATTTTGCATTTTTAACATCACTCTCCAGAACATTCCACAATCGAACTCCCTGAATTGAGGTAGACCGTCCCTTTAAGCTGGTTCTGAATTGTGGTTTGATGAATATCTGTCCCTTTGAGATTGTAATAACTTTGTCTTTTTATAAAATTTCTTTGGATATTTAAAGGTAATGTGTTATTATGAGCCCTATACATAACTGATAAAATACTATATTCTACCAATTCCTGGAATTTCAATAAATTTAGCTGAAGAAACAAGGTGTTTGATGGGTGACTGAAATGTTTTCTGGTGATTACTCTTACAGCTCTCTTTTGTAAAATAAAAACAGGCTTTGTAATTGTTTTGCACGCTTTTCCCCAAACCTCAATACAATAGATTAAATGTGGAACAATGATTGTGTTATACAACATATACAGAGCTTTATCAATTAAAAAATCCCTGACTTTATATACAGGTACATGAACACACAGCATGACAATCACAAACACCTGGACAACAAAATGGAGGAGATAAGCAAGACAATTAACAGAGAGACCAGGGAGTGTAGGGATGGGGACCCACCACCTGAGAGCAACATGCTTACAACTGTTATCTTGAAGTTCTGTCTCTGTGGCCCTCTAGGGTGTAGAGAGCCACAGAAACGGTTATGGTAGGCCGGATTTGGCCCACGGGCCTTGAGTTTGACACATGCGATCTAGTGGTACTAAAAGTAACAAAAGAAGAAAAAAAAAACAGCCAAATATGTCAGCAGTTTAGCTAACAGACTTTGGAATGGGTACATTTTGTCCTTGTCAAACCTGTTGAAGAGAACCAAACTAAATACTCTGAAACTCAAACAACTTACTGTATAACAGTTCATGCACCGCTAGTTGGCAGTGTAGTGCAAATATTGCATAACTTGCTGCTACCAATTGTTGAATTTAATTAGCGGATTAGAATTAGCTTCCCCTAATTTTCATAAGACATTAGTGCTTTTGAAATTGCGGACCTAAATAAATAAATTAGTGCTTTAGAAATAGCGGAACTAATTTTTGGATTAGCGTTGCCCACCACTGGTAGTTTCTTTTGGGTACAAAAGTTATGAGCATTCAAATAAAAAATGAACAGCTACGTGTAAAACATGCAATAAGAAAATATCGGATGGAGATTCCACGACGTCCAACTTTGTCCGGCATTTGAAGCTTCACAAAGAGCAGTAAGCAGCACTTTTCTTTTGTTGTGAGATAGTTGACTTTAGCTAACAGCTAACTCCGTGTTAGCATGTGTACTCCGGGCTACGTTGGTGATATCGCGACGCTTAGCCTTTACTTGTATTCTATGATTTGCCAAAATTCCGGTCCAAAATGCCGGTGGATAGTGAACTGTTTTGTCTGTTATAACTTTTCAAATGGCGGCGTGACGGTCGCATGTTGCACAGAACCCAACAACATGTTTTTATCAATACTGATATGTGAAATTGGCTGTAGATTTAACCCCACTTGGCCAGACAAATATTTATTTTACCATCACATCCAAATTCAAAACCACTCCACTTTATTTGCAATGTTTTTGAGTTTTGCATGTGGTTTATTTTTTAAAACAGACCAAATACAGTGACTGTCGCAATTAAATTTTGTGTTTAGAATATCTGGCCTATATTTACGGAGGACTGAAACTAACATACTTAGAAATAAAAGCAGAAAAATAAATTCACCAGACCTTCCTGATTTTACTTGTGATACACTTCTTTTATACTTATTTCATTTTTTGAAAACTATGATTGTTTTAGTGTTAATGTTTATGATTAGTAACAGTAACAAGTCAAATGTAATTCATGAATGGCTGTAATTTATTTTCTGACATTTGTTTACTTCTGACAGATTTGAAGAATACCAGATGAACAAGAGGATCACAAATGAACCTCAACAACCTTCCATATCACAATTTCTGGACACTCGTGCTGGGCAATACAGTATGACTCATCCACAGCAGAAAGCCATCACCAATGCCTTACTACGTGATTTGATCGTTGGTTGCAATCTGCCCGTCTATTGTGGAAAACAAGAGTTTTCGGCACTTTCTGACAGTAGTCGACAGCAAATACAGCCCAATATGTCGCCGAACAATTTGTTGGGAAGTGAAGACACGAAGACAGAGGTGACACAACAAGTAGCATTCACCTCAAAATTCCGAAAAACGCCTAAAAAAGACATACCCAAATTAAATTAGAAGCTGTTCTTGAACCCTATGGAGTACAAACAATTGGATGGTGTCTTTGTAAAGATAACACTTTGAATTTTTTGTTTCAGCAGTCATATTTGTTGTATCTGTTATTATTTTGTATTCATTGAAGTGAGAGCACACAGAAATAAAGCGTTTTTCTTGCCTCGCCTGAAAATATTTATATTTGTCAAGCACCTGCACACTGATACAAGAAGATAGTGATTTGAATTTCATATGAGCCCAAAGACTGAAGTATTTACTAATACAGTTTCAAATTTGAAGTCAATAGCATAAAAATTGAGGATTCTGTGCCTGTTTTTGTATGTGCATGTCCAGGCGGACTTCAGTAAATCCAGTACATGCCCAAAACTGTGCCAAACTGTGCCATGCTGTGTAACACCTGTATTATGCAAACTTCAAATGTCTGAATACTTATCAATACTTCAACATACTTCAGGATGACTGTCTATTGAAAGCTTACATCTGTTCCATTCATATATTTACTCTCAAGCTGATAGAAATACAGTAACATGACAGCAGGCCGCTCGTAGCTCGGGGACTACCTGTATACTGTAAATCACAAGAGGAGATTTCACCCCAGAGGGACAGCTGCAGTCCCAACACCCACAGATAAGCACTCAGATAACACACATTAGCTCCACAATGGAACAATTTACTCCACAGGGGCTCCTGCTGCAGTCTCCAGACCCCCTGCACCCCGCCTCGCCACACACACACTGGCGCACACACACAGGAGACAAGACAGCTTCGTGAGAGATCAATCACTTTTTCCTTGTAAATCAAGTTCTAAGGCTTTTATTTCATGTTTCCATGGCATTTATCCATGGCTAAAGAGTGATAAAAGTCAGAATAAGCACGCGTAAAAGTCAACAAAGACGCGCTTACCGTTTTACGCACGAAGAGCGCAGCTGCAGGTGATCGTGGCGCAGAGGATTTGAGACCTTTGATGTAACTCAAAGCATGGCATGTCACATGTCTATCGAAAGGCAATTTGATTGGCTACAAATCTGTGATGTCAAAATTAGCTCTCATTTGATTGGCCAAGACCCACGTGGGGGGGAACAGGGGGAGGGTGTATATTTGCTTGGTGGGTCTGTGGGATTTGATTGGCTGTAGACACTGAAAAGTTTCACTCAGTTGGTCAAAATTGGTGTCAATCAAAAGCAGACAGCCTATGGAAGACTTTTAAAGCGTCAGAACTTCCAAAGCTGCCATATTTGGGAAATCCCAATCTAACACCTGCAGTTTAGGCTCAAACGGTACCGCGGGCGGGCCCGTGACTGTTAAGAGGTTTTAAAGGTAACGACTGTACTGTATTTGGTGTACATTTTCTGTATACAGGTAACCCCCGACCTACGACCCCATCGACCTGCGAACCACGGGACTTACGAACATATCATATTTAATAAAAATATGAATTTAAAAAAAAAAAAAAAAAAAAATTTTTTTTTTTTTTTTTTTTTTTGTGTTTAAATGTTCTTAATTTCATGTGTACATCACTTTGTTGCAGCTCTGGTTGTTTTAAAGGCTTTATAAATAATAATTATGATAAAAAAGATCATTTCTGATCATTTTTGAGCAATTTTTGAGCAATTTTGGGAAACAGGAAGTAGGTCTTCAGTTTACACGGTCACAAATTAATGTAGAACACCGGACGCTATTTAAGGTTCAGTCACTGGGGTCTCCGGTCACAAATTAATGTAGAACACCGGACCGGACGCCATCTTAGGTTAGCTGCCGAGAGCTGGACGAAGACTGGTGACCAGGATGGCTTCATATGGATTAATTACTAGCTGGAAACGTCTCTGTGAACTTTGTGGATGTCTCAGGCAGGAGCGGATTTATCGCCGATCGTGCCAGGCCGCCGTGCGAACACCTCCGGCCGGCCTGGCTACACCTCCGGCCTGGCTAGCTCCAGAGCTAACACTGGAGCTAACACGGGAGCCGGCCTTTTGAACACTGGTGACCAGGATCGCATCATGTGGATTAATTACTAGCTGGAATAGCTCTGTGGACGTCTCAGGCTGGAGCAGCGGCTGGAGCAGGAGCTGCAGATTGATCGCGCCGCCGCTCCAACACTAGCTCATGGCTTGGCTAGCAGAAGCTAGCCAGCTAGCTAACACAGGCCTGGAGCAGCTGCGGTGGCCCGCGCTGCTCGGCCCGAAAACAATCAACGCATGGCAACCTAAGATGTCGGCTTTGACCATCTCAAAGTAAGAAAATATATTTTTATTTATTCTGTAAATGTGAATAGCAATGTTTAACATTACAGTACACTACTTTACATGCTTAAATGTGTGCGCGCGCTCCGTTAGCATGATAAATAAAGGTTGAATGAATGAATGAATGAATAATTTTTTTTTTTAAATATAATTTTCACCCCCTACCTACGAACGGATCGAGCTGCGAACGGTTCTTAGGTCCCAAACTCGTTCGTAGGTCGGGGGTTCCCTGTACTACTGTACACACTTTTTCTCGTCTACGAGAAAAAGAATCTCTGGATAATTTTTTGGGGTGTTTTTTTGGGGTGTTGGGTGTTTTGGGTGTTATTTTGTGTAAGGTTTAGGCATGATTATATATTTAGAGATTCATCATCTCTGATCATATATATACTTTTGTTGCAATATAACTACTGGTGCATGCATTGTGCTGTGTACCTAATTCAGTTTGAAATACATTGTTTATTCAGCAAAGACGTGCTATGACTTTTTTTTATATGTACCGGTATATAACTTTTATACTTTTCTCATAATTGCAAATGTTTTAAAAAAAGGGGGGTGGAGAACGACTCGAAATAACTTGAAATTAAAAGTTCCTGACTTGAGACTTGACTCGACTTTTGCCTGTCTTGACTTGAGACTTGACTTGGACCGTCTTGACTTGAGACTTGACTTGACTTGCAACACAGTGACTTGGTCCCACCTCTGTGTGTCACATACAAAACAGTTTTGCATCGCTTTGAAATTATTTCAACGAGAACCTGCGCTGCGGGGCTCGCTACGGGCTGACAGGCGGGGGCGTGGGTTAGGGGGTGAGAAGTAAGAAGCTCTGTTTTTATTGGCTGGTTATAAAATCTGTTTTTATTGGCTGGTTAACCGCGGGGCGCTCTGGCTTTTTATAAATACTTTTATTACCACAGGGAGACGCCAGAGGACTATAGTTTTTTGAGAGATTACATGTCCAACATCAATGTTTCAAGAGATAGTGGCAGAGTGAAGAAATAGGTTTAAAAAATAAGCTACATACTGAAGCTTTAAGAAAAGTGTATTCACGTTCAGAGAGGCCTTTAATGTCTAGTAGTTGGGTACACAATGAGTTTAAGTCTGCGATGGGAATATTAGTTATGCAGGACAGGGCATTCCACCGTGTTGTTACTGGAACAATGAGTTTACGTTTGCATATCTTTTCAACCAGCTCAGAGGCTACAGTTGAACGGCTGCTCTTTGTCCAGAGGGCTGAACACATAGCAATGGCACTTTTGTACATGGACATGGACTCAGGATTTGCAGGCAGTCATTTGTCAACATCATTTGTAGAAATTAAGTTCAGTGTGTGTGATGCACATCTAATGTGAGGAGGCAGAGTATATTGTCCTTCTGCGGTGCCACTAGATAGGACTTCTTCAACATCAGTAAACACTGTCTCTTCATCCCCATCCTCATCTGAATCTGTTGCCTCATACATCTTAAAAGCTTTAACAAAGTTTGACCCATTATCTGTAACAGTGACTGTTACCTTATGTGTTAATCCAAATGCTGAATGAATTTGTTCAATTTCACTTGCCACAACGTCGTATGTGTGTCTTCCTCTTATCCGTTTGCAGGCAACAGCAGCCTTTTCTCTTTTAAAGTTGGCTGGGTTGATCCAATGTGCTGTCATGCCCACACATACTCCAAGCCATCAAACGTTTTTTTCAGTTCATTTTCCATCTTGACATAACACTGGCCCAGGTACAGTACTTTGAAAACGTTTTTCTGTCTGATGCTACCAGTTCACCTCCTGTTGTCGGTACTTTGCTCAGAATTTTTCGGAAATACGGGGACTCAACTGTTGAGATTAGCAACACTTCGTTCACTATGTACGCTGCTACAAGTTTGTTTACCTCAGCCTTTGTAATGGTTGCCTGGCGGTGAAATTCAAGCCGAGCCTGCTTACACGTGTCGGCATCAAACTTGCTGAACCATGATCCTGCTACGGCTCTTTAGCAACTAGCTTAGCATTAGCGTGTTGCCTTTGTAAGTGCTTGGCAGTGCTGGGCAGCACTAATCCAAAAATTAGTTCCGCTATTTCTAAAGCACTTATTGATTTATTTAGGTCCACAATTTCAAAAGCACTTATGTATTACCAATGCTAGCGGACGCTAATGCTAACACGCTAACCGCCATTTTGAACAGGGCAAATGGCAAAATACTTTTTTTAATCCAGCAGATTTGTCAGTGACTTTATAGCACAAGGTTTTTCTGAGCTTAACCGGTTCAAATGGTCAAATCTGTTGGATTAAAAAAATATTTCGCCATATGCCCTCTTCAAAATGGCGGCTGGCAAATGGCGAAATACTTTTTTTAATCCACCAGATTTGACCATTTGAACCGGCTAAGCTCAGAAAAACCTTGTGCTATAAAGTCAGCTAAGAAATATATTTTTTCTCAGCAAAGAAATAATTGTTTTTACCGTGTTTTCATGGAAAGTCCTTATCTTCTGTGGCCGTCGCGGCCGCCATTTTGAAGAGGGCAAATGGCAAAATACTTTTTAAAATCCAGACGCGTCGCGTAGGCCGCTGAGAAACATCCATAAGTTCACCCTCCATGTTAAAAACTCTTCGTCTGACTCTTCGAAAACAAGCAATAAGGCTGCAGAGTAACACACTGGCTGCTAACTGAGAGCGCTCGCTCTAGCAAAGAGACTGAGGGGACGCTTTTTTGTCACGGACCACATCCGGCGCTGACAGGATATGGTCTGTTAGCAGTCGTACGGGCCTGTAAATACGTTTTTACTGATAGATAATTAGTTATTATCGGTACTGCATTTTAAATAAAAATAGCGCAAATCCGCTTATGAATTATAAAAGTTAGTCAAAACGCTGTTACGCTGACAAAAACGTTAGGTCCGCTGTAAGCGGATTAGCGCATTAACGCTCCCTAGCGGTTGGAGGCCCACCACTGGTGCTTGGAAAGATTTGACGTCGAGTTCACAGCAGTTGACAGTGTCTTGTTGTGGCCCAGACATAGCTTGCACACAACTGTTATGTTCTTGTCCTTTCTCACAACAAAAGAATAATGTGCATACTTCCATCCATATAACGATATCGCCGTGCTCTCCTCCACCTCCGCCATGTTGTTGTTGTTCATCCCTCCAATGTATGTCTATGTACATTGACGTATGACATTCCGACGTCATCGCGTACGTCTTTGTTTTTCCCCCGTGACAGTCATGCGTCTGCTCCGTCTTCCCACAACTATTCTCCGAAAGGTTAAAAAAAAACTATTCTCTGAAAGGTCCTGATTGTAACGCAAGTAACGAATGTAAGGTTTTGTTAGTAACTGTAATATATTACAGGCATTTTCAAAGTAGAGCGTTACACTACTACGTTACTGAAAAATGTAATGTAATTACTGTAATGCATTACAATGTAACGCATTACACCCAACACTGTTGTTAAATTTGAAAGAAATGCAACGTTTCTACTCGCTGTGCGTGCACGTTTCGCAGCACCGACGTAACAAAACTGTTTTTTGAATTCAGCTGATTTGACCATCATGTGCATTTATTAAGGAAAAGTTCAGCTCAGACACATCTTTGCTATAATTTTCAGCAAATAAAATAATTGTTTTTAAGTGTTAATCTTGTTAAAGTCCTTCCGTGCACGCTCCTGTGGCCATTTGGCAGCCAATCCATTTTTGGCAAAACATCTGCCCACATTTCCGGGTTGTCAGCGGTGACGGGTAACATATGCGACGCGTCAGCGGTGACACACAATAGATGCGACGTATACAGCGGTGCAACATGTTTATGGATTTTTCCACTTTGTTGGACATAATTGGACTGATGCAACTTATAAGGCGGTGCAACGTGTATGGCGGAAAATACAGTAGGTGGCTCTCAAGCTGAGTGCTATACTTGGTTGTGGCGACTCTGTGCTAAATTTTCATCAAATCTGTCAGTTTTCCATGTACAGGTAGTCCTCGACTTACGACAGAGTTCCGTTCTTGCGTCGCGTCGTAAAGCGAATTTCGACGTAACTCGGAACATACATAAATACTTCTTTTTATACGTACAATACTGTATTTTACCAAGCACTTAACCTATCCTAACACAGTACCCTACATAATTATCAAAAACCACATACATTTAGGAGCCATAATGAAGGGAAAAAAACAGTTAATAACTGTATGCTGGTGAAGCCGTTTTCCTTCGTCCATCCGTCCCTCCTCTGTATTCTCCATTCGTTTACGTTGTAAAACCGCCATCCATAAAACAGCTACTTTTCCACAGCTGCTGCCTGTCCAGCTTGCTCCAACAAGTTTTGTTTTGTTTTTTGAATGTCCAGAGGACCAGACTTAGCTTTTTTAGAGAGTAGAGAGTACAGGGCAAGCTGTAGCCTCCGCAGCTAACCGGAAACTGCGTAAATGGGCTTCAAAAATAATTGTTTTCAAAATATATATATATTTTTAATGTAGATGCGTGTCATAACCATGAAACGTCGTAACTCGAGGCCGTCGTAAGTCGAGGACTACCTGTATTGGGATTGTACAATTCAGACTGACTTGGATTTTGGTGAAATATAGGAGGGGTGGTTGTAGCAAGTGTGTAAATTTTTTTTTATATTTCATCCCAAATCCATCCTCATTATCTATGTATATTTGTTTTTCTTGTTTTCTGAATTGTATTTTATTTTGGCGGAGAAGCTTTTATTTTCTAGTTTTCTGTTTGCGCGTCACATTCTGTGTGTTCCCGCTGCCCTCCTCAGTTCGCGCCAAGCTGCACTGCAGAGAGATTAGTGTTACAAAGCTGTCTTCTGTTTGTGTATTAAAATATTCAAAATATCCTAAAAAGTATACTGTATTTGCTAAACTTGCAACTTGTTATACAGGTGGTCCCCGACTTACGAGCGAGTTCCGTACCTGCGAGGCTCTCGTAATACGAAATCTCGTACGTCGGAACACAAAACACGTGTTCTCGTAAGTCCGGATTTCCAGTCGTAAGTCAGAAAATTTAAGCTAGCGCTACTACGAACACTCATTTTTCATCAAAAACGTTCATACTACTTCATAAACATGCTCAGAAACGTGTTTCCAAACGATTAGCTAACACACTTTCATCTAAAAACAGAAAAAAGTGCTGTATTTTTTACAAATTTACTGCTCGTTCGCCAGCTCGTAAGTCCGGAACCTCGTATGTAAGAGAGCGCTCGTAAGTCGGGGACCACCTGTATATTGTTTTAAAACTGTTTTATGTTTAGTGCAGCACACTATTGGGTATGTGGGTGGAAAAAGGTGAAACACCCACATCTGCTGCCACCCTCATTCACCCCACTCTGGGCCCCTGAGCAAGGCCCTTAACCCCCACCATCTGCTCCCAAACAGGTCTCTCTTGAAAATGAGTTCTCGTGACTCAATGAGACAACCTGGATAAATAAAGGGTAAATGAAAAAAAATAAAAAAAATTATCCCAAGCTGATTATGGCTCCTCAGACTGAAGAAGTCTTTCGGACAAAAGACGAAACGTTTCTACATTTTTTTGTTTGTTTTGTTTTTTGAATGTCCAAAGGACCAGACTTAACTTTTTTTTTAGGTAATTGTGCTTTGTTTTTTCTCTTTCATTCATTTATTTATTCACACTCGTATCACACTTTTCAGTATTTTTTTTTCACTCATTCAACCTTTATTTATACAGGCTAGCCTCACTGAGCTACGGAGACTCATATGCAAGAGGGACCTGTTCCAGACAGAACATATAAAGTACAGACAACAAAACAGTCAACAATGATAACAATAAACTACAGTAAAAATGCAATTAAAATAAGAGTAGTGTACAAATCAAAGTTTTTTTTAATTCAAATTTATTCATTTTAAAATACAACACAAAAACAATCCCATACATGAGACTATACAATATAAAAATAAAATGAAGGGTAGCAGAATGAAGAAAAAATCTTATTATATCTGCCCCCTTTTTCAAACAATCAATTCAAACAAAAAATCATGAACAAGTAACAAATTAAAAAAGAACAATTCCATATAATTATCGAACTACAATACAACACACAATATACTACCGGTAATGTGTATTTTTGCAATACCGGTAATTTAGTTTTGATCGTTTTCTTAAATGTAAACATTGATTTTGCATTTTTAATTTCAGTCTCCAAATCGTTCGACAATCGACTTCCCTGGATTGAGGTTGACCGACCCTTCAAACTGGTTCTATATTTCGGCTTTACAAAAATCTCGGTCCCTTTAAGATTAAAACAGTTTTGACGTTTAACAAAATGTATTTGGATATTCAACGGTAGTTCATGAGCTCTGTACATAACTGACAGAATATTATAATCCACTTAGTCATGGAACTTCAATAACTTTAATTGGTGAAATAATGTGTTTGATGGGTGACAGTAATGTTTTCTAGTGATTATTCTTATAGCCCTTTTCTGTAGCACAAAAACAGGCTCCATAAATGTTTTACATGCTTTACCCCAGACAGCAATACAATTGTACAATTGTGTGGAACAATAATTGTGTTATACAACTGTAGGGATACAGCACCCTCATGTCCGTATGGGATGTGGGCCTCTCCACATCTCTCTGAACTCTGAGTGTTACACCTTCTTGAAGCTCTCAAGGAGACAAGTGGACACTATTTTTGTTACAATTATTTTGAATTAATGGACACCAATTAATCAGATTGAACTTTCTTTTTAATGTGTGTTAATTCAGAATTGATCTACAGTATACTTTTGTCATTTAATGATGATCTGTTACTTGCATGAGTTTGACCTTCTGCGGGTTTATTCTTCAATACAAGTGTGCTCTGAATCTAAGGCACGAGTCAGGGTAAAGCTGTTACGTCTTTTTCTGTTTTGTCTTCGAGCTAGACAAAACTCCATCTCACGGGCCAGTCCATCTGGCTGCTTATGTAAACAGTTTTCCTACTGTCCTTCAGAGACCTTCTGCCTATGGGATGAAAAATCCATCCGTTATTTTGTTAAACCAACCAATAAGCCATTCAGGAGGTGGCAAACTCCACCCTCCATATAAAGTCTTACTTCCGTTTGGACTTTAGTGTCGGAGGGAAGAACTTCCTAACAACTGGTTTTTCCTCTGGAAAAAGCTGGAAACGTTCTGGTCATTGTGTCAATTAGACCTACGTTCTCAGCCGGAGTTGCAGTAAAGCTTACTGTAACTCATTCCCTCATTTTCTGAAAGAATT
>JBBPBX010053146.1:4594-20139 GCA_038048925.1 Garcialebias charrua
CACACACACACACACACACACTGTTTTACTCTAAATAAAATGTGTAGGTGATGAGTGCTGTAGCAACTTCTGTCTTACTGGGCTCGAGTTGAGTTGGATGATATTAAACTGTGTCTTTCAGATCACGTCACTGCGAGTCATTCCTGGAGTAATGTGGGTTCTGTGCAAACCATTTCATATTGAAACAAAGACTATAAGTGTTTTTTATTTATTTATAGCTTAGCCCATGAGTTTGCAAGATGGTTCATTTGAAGATATACAAAGTAAGAGAAGAACAGCTAAGAGATAAATTGTGATTTGTCAAAGGTTTAAATTCATCTCTCCCAGATAAGCAAAGTTGAATCGTGTTCGTTTTGGGAAATCCATCATCTTTGTTGTATTTGAATGGAATGAATGAATGAAAGAATGAATGAGTTTTATAACTTTTGGAGATTTTTCTACAAAATATTCACTAGACAGTTGATGTTACATACTAACTTTTGTTTTTGAGCTAAAAATGTCAAAACATTTGCGATCAAAATACCAGTTATTAAACCAGCAGATTGCACTGAATCTCAACTTTGTTACAGTCTCCCATCCTGAGCAGCACACTGGTGTCAGTGGAAAGGAAAAATTCATTTTTAACAGGAACAAACCAGCAGAACCAGACTCAGGATGAGCAGTCATCTGCCTTGACCAGCTGGGTGACAGAGGACAGGAAAGCAATGCAGACAAACATGACGTCTAATGGCTGCTCCATGTGTACTTTCTATAAGAAAGATAAAGAAAAACATGTAAATGATAGAAATAATTGCAAATGCAGACATGAGCAGTGAGGAAATGTGATCAGTTTATCCTCATGGAGTTTAGACCTACAGCAGAATAACTGAGATAACCCAGGAAAACCTTGTCAACCCTAGAGTCAGTAGAGTTTCTTTATTGCCATTCAATATGTGGTAAATGTGGTGGAACAAAATTATGTACACAGGGTCCCAGTTACATGATCCAACAATAAAATGTAAAAGAAAAACAGTAATAACATCTAAGATATGAACTAGAAAAACATCAAATAAATATACACTAAGCACTAACAGCATAAAAACATTACGCTGAACAGCAGCATGAACATGAGTCTGTGTGAGCACATGAACACGCACACAGCAACATGAATAAGATCAGCATGAAACAGATCAGCAGCAACATGAAACAGATCAGCAGCAACATGATGTGATTTTTTCACGTGATTATTCTGGTTAGATATTCATGAGCCTTAACAGCCTCAGGGTAGAAGCTGTTCCTCAGTCTAGTGGTTCTACACTTAATGCTCCTTAACCTCCTTCCTGAGGGGAGCAGGGCAAAAAGTGTGTGTGCTGGGTGAGTAGAGTCCTTCATGATGCAGGTGGTCCTACATCTGGAGGTGTAAATATCTGTGATGGTGGCGAGACTGACTCCAACAGACTTCTGTGCAGCCTTATGGTTTCAGATCAAATAATTCTACATCCTTGGCTTTGATGGAATTGATGGAACAAGTTACAACAGCAGTTGATGAAAACAAAACATTGTATAAGTTTATTTGTGGATTTAAAGAAGGCTTTTGATACTATAGATCATACTATATTAATTGCTAAATTAAATCAATATGGTATCAGAGGACCTGCATTGCAGTGGATCAGTAGTTATCTGACAGACAGAAAACAATTTGTTCAGATGTATAATGTACGGTCTAAGTTACTCAGAACTTCATGTGGAGTACCACAAGGTTCAGTCCTTGGACCAAAGTTGTTTATTTTATATATGAATTATTTAAATGAAGTGTCTGATATCCTCAAATGTGTTATATTTGCTGATGACACCACTTTCTTTTGTTTGGGTGAAGACTTGGAAAAGATGTTTGTGTTGCGGTTCAAAAGTTGAAGGAAGGCTCTGAAACGAATGTGCAAGTTAATTTGCAGGTTTATTGTACATATGAGCATAAATCTTGCAGCTGCAAACAGACCTGACTCCTTCACAATGTCCACACACGAACCTTCGAAGGCGGATCACGGTTTTATACCCCCAGATGACGTCATCGCCTCGTGGGACCAATCCTGGGAGCGGACCGCCTTGGAAACGCCTGGAACTTCTTTGGGACTGCCCTACTCTGTAACGTGATCCGCCTCTCAGACAATAAGCTACCAGCTTCATATGTCAATCATCAAGTGTTGGGTCTGTTTGTTTTGTGCAAGCGTGTAACTATTCCCTAGTGAAAACAAAGCCCGGGAGTAAAAGGTTCCGCCTTAGATCACGTTTCACATTCTAAGGCAGAAATTAAGTAAACACAATCTTAGAATATAATAGGTGTAATTAATAGGTGTAATACTGATAGAAATATATTTCAATTCCCCTTTTGACAAGACATACATCATGTCAACAAAAACCTATATGTTCTATGTGAGAATAAAATAAGCATCAATACTAAATGGTAATAAAAACTACGTAATAAAATATACTGTGGCCAGCAGAGCTTATATGCTGGAAACTTAATAAGGAACAAATAAAAACTAATAAAAGTAAAGGTAAGAAAGTACAAACAAAGAAAACAACCAACAACAAAGAACAAGAAGAAACAGAATAAGAACAAAACAAACAAACAAAGAATAAAACAGACAAAAACAAAGAATAAAACAAATGTAACAAACAAATAGAAACAAGACAAAACAAACAAAAACAATGAACAAGAATAAAACAGACAAAAACAAACAAGACAAAAATAGATGCAAAAACAAACAAACAAAAAATAAAAACAAGTAAGAACCGTGCGGACTGTCCCTCACAAAACACGCCTCTACAGGGTATATGCAGGAATAATGAAGTTAAATTCAATACCTCTAAAAAGGCGTTCAATAAAAAAACAACTGGACTTTAATTGGACTTTATAAATTCAATACTTTCTCAAAAACCCTTAAATTTCCCAAAATTTGATTTATCAACTCTTAACAAACTTCAAAACATTGCATATACTCTGCTCCAGTGTGTGCATTTCTGGTATGTGTTAACCTTAGCAAAGAATATGAACTGGGGTTAGGCCTCTTCATCTTCTTCATCATAGACACCTGTAAGGGGAAAAGCCCTACACTACTCTGTTAACTAGTCCGATATCTGAGAAAAGCTCAACTGCTCTTATTCAGAGATGTCTGTGATAAGGGCTAAGACCACATTCAAAAACTAACACTTAATCTATGATTAATCTGATCCGAACAGAAAACACAAAAATCCTTCCATAACCTGTCAAACTCAATTATCTTATTCACATCCATATATATATATATATATATATATATATATATATATATATATATATATATATATATATATATATATATATATATATATATATATATATATATATATATATTATTCTCTGTACCAGAATGTTCTACCACAAACATTTCCTATCAGTAAAATTCACCGCTAGGCTACTCTGATACTTCTTAACAAAGGTGCAGCTAAAATATATCCTCTAAAACATTTCTAATTATCGTTCAAATCTAAGAATCAAAATTGATAAAACTAAATTATACCTATAGAAAAGTAGTGAAAACCCTGTACACCTTTCTCAAAAATCTATCAATACACAAAAATCTATCAACACACAACTATTGTACTGCACATTCACCAGGCACAAACATATATATAGTCACATTAATCTATCTGTAACATTCACATTCTGTCTGACTCATTCATCTCAACAACCTTCAATCCTCACATTCATTCTTCACAGGCGTAAGAATAATCATATGTAACTTCAACATACGGTGTAAACAACAATTGAGAGGTTTCAACAAATAGTGAGAAAACCTTGGCATATATTAGTGATTAGTTGGTTGGTTTGTTAGTTAATGTGATTAGTTCTGCTCTGCTGTATGTTCCACCTGTTGAATAAACATGGTGATCACATGTGCAGGGTAATAGATCTTCCCTTCATTGCTTACACTGCAACATTAAAGGGGACCTCAGATGTATTTTTTAAATTTTTATGGTATTTCTGTGGGATATCCAGACCCTATTCCTTCAATTTAATGCACAAAATAATTATTAGATAATCAATTATACCCTTTTTAATTCTGCCATTTTTAACTTTCGTTTTGAACGACCGGTTTCTTGAAGTCCACGCCCTTCAACGATCTGTTCACGCCCTCTGTAACAGCCAGTATCTGTAATGTGTTGTTGTTTTAAAATTAGCTCTTTTTTTATTACTCATTTGACTTACTGTTAGTGTTAGCTTAAGATAACTTACCGAAACCCGTCTGAGCGCGCCGCAGTTTGCTGCTCCTTTTAGCATTAGACCACCCGAATCCGAAGCTAATGTTAGCTTGTTCCTCTTCCGGTTTTCGCCAGCTCCGCTCGTTGCACGCGATGAGATTTTGGGAGTTATCGCTGTTCCAGTGAAGACAACACAAAGTTCACCAAGTGTCTCCCGTAAATTAATCTGTAAGGAGAAGGTCCTCTTGCTGCGAGCCTGCTGCGAGGCTGCTGCAAGGCTGTACAGTTGAAGCTCCGCTCCATCGCGCCGGAAGAGGGTCCCGTCGAACCCGGTCCTTCCGCCTGTGGTCCGCTCGTTTAATTTTTACCGGCTGCGCGTTGGCAGCGATCGCAAATACACTAAAAATTGAACTAAAACATAAAAATAACAATTATACTTTATTTATAAAGCCATTTAAAAAAACACAGCTGCAACAAAGTGCTGTACACATGAAATTAAGAACATATAAACAAAAGATGAGATGAAATCATGAAAAACAACAGTCATGTGTTTAATACAGAAGTGGGTTGAGCCTAACCAGGGGTTGCTAGGTGAGGGGCTGGACTCAGGTTTGATCTGATTGGCTGCGGCTTGGCTGCGGCTTGTGACGTCAATAAATGCAGGAAGTGTGAATCCTGGTGTATTTATCAAAAATAAATAAATCTACTTAGAGTAAATAAACCACTGGGTGCATTTTTTTGGCACAAGGACTGTTTTTTTATGAAGTAAATACCCAAAGTTTAGTAAAAAAACATTAAAAAGTGAATTTTGCATGTGTGGTCCCCTTTAAGCATTCATTCAACATTAATTAATCTGCTGAAAAGGGGAGAAATGTAAAACCAGTTAATTTGTTCTGCTGTCCAGCACAGCTGTGGAATCATGTGATTGTAAAGTGCATTTTCCCTTTTCACATATAATTTATTCACAATTTTATTTTGCGTGTTCCGTCACGATCATCAGACGTCCAGTCGATTTTACCTGTAATAAAGAATTTAAAAAATTCAGCACTAAATCTGTATAAATTACCCCAAACATTCAGATCAAGAGGTGGGTTTAACAGAATCTGGTTGATCAACTATTATCCAACAACCTGTTTTTAGCCACTTATTAAAATGATCTTTTATAACTTTATTAAATGTATAACTGTTTCCAGCTCTCATCACTGTATGAAGAGTTAAAACGTTGATCTAATTAGTTATTTGAAATGGTGTGTTTAACTATATGTTCCTTATTTCCCATCCCCTTTTGAAACAGGAGGCAATCACAAAACATCCTGTTTCAAAGAAAATAATCGAATGCTCATAACACGAACGTCATCTGAACCGCAGGTGGAAATACTACAACAAAGAAAAAGTAATACCTTAAAACATCCGAACCCAACTGTCTAGCATCAGACTCACTACGTCCACCATCAGACACATCACCCCATCAGACACATCACCCCATCAGACACAGTTTTCACCTCTACTACATCCTTTGCCAACTCCTCCTTAAGGACCACCCCTACTCTATTTCTCCTTCTATCCACACCATGGTAAGAGAGTTTGAACCCTGCTCCAATACTGTGAGCCTTGCTGCCCTTCCACTCAGTCTCTAGGACAAAGAAAACATCTACCTTCCTTCTCTGCATCATGTCAGCCAACTCTCCACCTATGCCTGTCACAACCACAAGCAGTCATAGTACTGTATACATGACAGTAAAACTAGCATCCACAAAGAATTGAAGCTGTCAGTCCAGTCCCGGAAAGATGTGTCCTCAACAACAAGGCCTGTTCAAAAAGGTGAGGAAAAAGAAAAGAAAAAGACAAACACACAGCCAAAAAGGAACGCAACAGGTGCCTATACCGAACAACTGTACTGTGAGTACGTGAAGGATGAAACAAAAACGTGTGTGGCCGTGCAGGTCACGTGTCAGCGAGATCTGTTCTATGTGTCATAATGGATGTATACATGTGTAAAGCGTGTGTGGGTGCGTGAGGTCTCAGCATAGCAAAGATAGCACTGATCATGAAAACTGAAGTTATTGAATCACCACCTGAAGATCACATGGTCAGCAGACACGTCAGCCAGGCAGCAATATTGGTAGTGACATTTCCCAGCTCGACCATCACTTGTTCTCCAGCCCCCATCCTGGAGAGATATGTCAGAGTCCATGTGTGTGCAGACCACAGTCCATGACTTGAGTTGAAGCTGGTGCAGATGTGCAAAACTCCATTAACAGTTCAGGTATGGGCCATGTCAGCTTGCGGCTTTAGCTGAACATGATGCATTTCGGCAGTCCAGTGCATTTCAGTGCAGGCGCTGTCAGCTTGCAGCTCAGCTGAACACAACACAATTCGGCAGTTCAGTTCAGTCCAGTGCAGGCGCCAACAGGAGTTGTCAGCAGTAGCAAACCTAGCGTCAATGACAACACAACATGTGAACTGTCCAAGAATGGCGTTCAAAACCAGAGAGTCACGATGCAAGTGATCAATGCCATGTTGAGTGAACCTATGTGTGTGTAATGCACGTTTGTACTGTGCAATGCAAATGTTGTAGGGTGAGGAATAAAATTGTAAACTGAGAGCTGCATATCTGTGTATATGTGAAATCCACTACCAAGTAGAATTAGTTAACTGCTAACCAAATGTCGTCATGGAACACCTGCAGCATTCACTGATTAGATGCCAAGCTGAAATCCTCAGAAAACACCTAAATAAAGTCACTCCCCGCAGTATGTCAGCTGTGTGAAGACTCCCTTCCAGACTCTGTCGAGCAGGTCAGAAGGCCAAGGCAGAACGCTCCTGCAGAACAAACAAGCTGCAGTCCACACAAGAGGAAAGAAATACACATATATAAAAAATAAATAAAATAAATAATAAACCACTAAAGTCCCCATGAATGTGGTCCTTAACATATATGTGAAATATGTCCTGGCTGAATTAGATGAGAACTGGAAACGTAATTGTAATGAGTGAACGAAATACAGCAGTGACGCTGTATCGAATTAACCCTTCATGTAGATGTTTAGACAATGCAAAAAGCTACCTGCAACAGGTAAGATAATAGCTGAAATGTGCCTTCAACCCCTAGATTGTACACATCAGTAAAAATGCAGTTCTGCATTGTGAGGACAATGATCATACCGTCCAACAACCTGCCAAAGGGAAATTAACCAACAAAACTACGTAAATGAACCACCTATGAAAATTATATGCTAATAATTAAAGTGCAAAACATCTCCTGAGAGTCTATCTAATCCATAGCGCCCAGAACAGTTGTGGGATAGTCCCTCGTCCAGCAAGTTGTCCAAGAGGAATTAAACAGATAACCACCAATCAGAATAAGTCCAGAGTCCTCTAATGTTTTATAAATAGCACCAACTGACTAACTAACTAAGTCCTTTACTCTGGAGTCTCCTCAACAGCAGCACTGAACTAACTACACTAACAAACAGTAACTCTTACAGTCCCATCCTGAGCTGATTAAGTTGTGAAACTCCCAGTTATCAGTCGAAACCCTGAGCCGGTCCCTGTAGCGGGTCCAGAACCAGAACCAGGAGACAACTCAGTCAGATTTATGGATGAAAGAGGCACCTGTGCCTGTCAAGGCTGGTTCACAGGTGCGTAGGGGAGGGGGGGTGAGGGGGCAGGGCAGTGGAGCAAGGAAAGTAGGAGGGGGCCCAATTTCAGGTGCCCCATCGTGTCAGGCACCAAGGGAGAAATGTTATCTGTTGGAAGCAATAAATCTAATTGTGAGCCAGCAGCTTGCATCTGCGAAACTGCTTCGGGCACATCCCCAGACCAGGTTTCTGTCTCCCTGGCAATTACACCCACAAATGCAATAAATGAGAATAAAAATAAAAATAAAAAATCTGTCCCTGTTGCCTTTTGTTTGCGTGTATACAGCACTTTCCAGTGTACAGGTCGCAAGCCTCGAAGAAAGAGAAAAGAAAGCCAAAAAATAATAAAAAGATAATAAAGTTATCTTAAAAAAATGGCTGCGACCTATACAATGGAAAATACGGTAATCAACTTTAACTGGGAAGGGGAGGGAAAATGTAGCTCTAACAGCGATCACAGAGGTCCCGGTTGTGAACTTTATCACATCAACGGCAACGTGTGAACCCGGAGTGGCCTAACCACTCTACGGCAAGGCCGTGTGCCGGTATGAAAGCCTGAATGAACTCGACGGCGACAGAGTCCCGGAGAACACGGTCAGGCCTCGACCCCACGGCCTCCCGGAGCCCAAAAGAAAAAGAAGGTGTCTCCCAGCCGACAGGCCGGAGCTCATAGAGGGGGAAAAAGCAAACTTAGGCACTCATATATTATCCCTGTGTGTGTGGACGTTGGACTATGTGCTTTCACTTTACTTACATGTACAAGAACCGCAAAAAAAATGCACATCCAAATGAAATACCAACAGTAGTTTACGTTTTTTACTCTTAACTGCTAAAACAATAAACCATTGGCCCACCCGGAGACAAACAGCCTACAGCCAACAAATAATTTAGTGTATCCGATAGCAGACATTTTGTGATAAGAGGAGTTCTGCTCACCTGAGAGAATGCTGGCGCCTTGTTGACTGCACGCATGCTCGGCCACTCGGTGGGGGAAGCCCTCAAACGGCTCCCGTTGTCAGGCGAAACTTCAAACTCTCAGCGTCGGTGGTCACCAAATTGTTGCGGTTCAAAAGTTGAAGGAAGGCTCTGAAACGAATGTGCAAGTTAATTTGCAGGTTTATTGTACATATGAGCATAAATCTTGCAGCTGCAAACAGACCTGACTCCTTCACAATGTCCACACACGAACCTTCGAAGGCGGATCACGGTTTTATACCCCCAGATGACGTCATCGCCTCGTGGGACCAATCCTGGGAGCGGACCGCCTTGGAAACGCCTGGAACTTCTTTGGGACTGCCCTACTCTGTAACGTGATCCGCCTCTCAGACAATAAGCTACCAGCTTCATATGTCAATCATCAAGTGTTGGGTCTGTTTGTTTTGTGCAAGCGTGTAACTATTCCCTAGTGAAAACAAAGCCCGGGAGTAAAAGGTTCCGCCTTAGATCATGTTTCACATTATAAGGCAGAAATTAAGTAAACACAATCTTAGAATATAATAGGTGTAATACTGATAGAAATATATTTCATTTGTGATGGTAAAAAATGAGTTCCAAAAGATACAAATTTGGTTTAAACAAAACAAGTTATCATTGAATATTGAGAAAACCAATTTTATGATATTTAGTAAAAAAAAAAACTTTGGATTTTTCTTTTGAAATTGATGGTATTAAGATATGTCGAGTGAATGAGGTAAAGTTTCTGGGTGTAATTATTGATGACAGATTATCTTGGAAACAGCATATATCTATTGTTAAAACTAAAATATCTAAATCAATTGCGGTATTGTATAGAGTAAGGGATTTGTTAAATAATACTGCTTTACACTTGCTTTATAACACGATTATAGTTCCGCATTTAATTTATTGTGTAAATATTTGGGGTACAGCATGTAGGACAACAACTAAGCCTATTTTTATTTTGCAAAAAAAGCTGTACGAATTATAATGAGGAAATCTTATTGTCATCCTTCGAATACTTTATTTTGTCAATTGAAATCACTCAAGTTTTATGAATTGGTTGATTATAATATTCTTTTACTTATGTATAAGGCCCACACTTCCTCACTACCATCTAACATTCAAACCTATTTTGTGAAAAGGATGAGTTGCTATAATTTAAAGGGAATAGAAATGTTTGTTAAACCTAAGTTTAGAACCAGTTTAAAGGGTAGGTCAACTACAATAAGAGGAATTAATCTTTGGAATGGACTTGAGGACAATGTAAAAAATGTGAAGTCCATGCTAATATTCAAGAAAATGATTAAAACTATTTTGTTAAAGAGTTACATTTAGGTTGATTCTAATTTAACAAACTATATTAGATATTTTGATGTGACTGTATATCTCTGATGAGACTATATTATTTTGTATTACAAATAAGTATATTTATGTTTGAATTGATAGTTTGAATTGATTGTTTGATAAGGAGCAGATATGATAAGAAATGTTTTCTTCTTCTGCTTCCTTTCATTTTATGTTTTGTTTAAATTTTCTTTTTAAATGATTGTCATTGTTTTTAATATGAAATGAATAAAAATTATACTACTACTACTACTACTACTACTACTACTACTACTACTACTACTACTACCTTCACCACTCTCTGTAAAGCTTTTCTTTCTGCAGCTGTGCAGCCTCCATGCCACACGTTGATGCTGGAGCACAGGATGCTCTCCACTGCACATCTGTAAAAGGAGGTGAGGATTGAGCTTCTCAGACCAGCTCGTCTCAGCCGTCTGAGGAAGTAGAGTCTCTGATGACCTTTTTTTATCAGGGTGGTGGTGTTGTTGCCCCAGCTGAGATTGTCATTCAGGTGCACACCCAAGTACTTGTAAGTACCGTAGCTGGAGACCACTTCCACATCAACTATAGTCCATCCATCCATCATCTTTTACCCGCTTCGTCCTTTACGGGTTGTGAGATCACTGGTGCCCATGTCCAGCCATCACTGTGTGAGAAGCGAGGTACACTATGGACAGGTCTCCAGTCCATCACAGGGACACATAGAGACAATGAGACAAACAACAATTCACTCTCTCACTCACACAATTTAGAGTTACCAATCATCCTAACATGCATGTTTTTGGTCTGTGGAAGGAAACTGGAGTACCTGAAGAAAACCCACGAATGCACGGAGATAACATTCAAACTCCACACAGAAAGGTCCAGCTAGGTTTTGAACCGGGGCAACCTGTGCACTGGCTGCAGCTCTATCAACTTCGCCACCGTGCTGTCACCCAAACTATGGGATTTTTCAAAATGAAAAGTTTTCAATCTAGTCTTAAAAGTAGAAATAATGTCAGACTCGTGGACAGAGACAGGTTGGTTCTCAAAGAAAGGATCCTGATCACGAAAATCAACAGGTATGCCCTCCCCCGCCTCATCAACGACACCTACAAATTAGCAAATGGAACTCTGGGAGAGCTGAAAGCAATGGGAGGGATTATCCTACAAAACTGAGTCGTTCTCAACCTCTTGACTGCATCACGAGGAGGCGTGTGTAAAATTATTGGTGAATCGTGTAGTACCTACATCCCAGATGAATCAGGAACAAGAGGAGACATCCACGATGCTCTGCACGATCTGAGCAAACTCAAAAAAGTATGATGAGAGCGGGACTAAAAGAACAGACCCCTCTGACCCATGGTCATGGTTCACCTCTGGACTATGGTGGCACCTCCTCCTAAGAATCTGCACACCAATCCTGATGATATTGTTTCTATTTTTGCCTTCTTTTTATTTGTGTAGTACCATGTCTGAAAAACATGATGATGAAAGTTTTTACAGGTGCTCTAATCAGTCTACACCAAACCCATTTCGTTTCAAATGATGAAGATTATACCCCGCTGGAGTCAGTGGGACATGATTTGTATGATAATTAGCCTAAAAAGAAAAAGCAGAGTGATTCTAGTGCTGAAAGTATTTCATAATAACCGGTGCTGTAATGATGTTTTAGTTTTTCTAGGCTACATTTACGATCAAAGTAATTTTCAAACCAACTAAAACGTTTTCTCATTTTTTGTTGTTTTTCTTTTGGTTTAAGTCCATAAAGGACCTTAGTTCATAAAGAACTTATTTTTGCTGTGCGCCTCAATGATTGTTTCCCACATCTTTTACAAACATTATTTTTAACTGTTCATCTGATTAAGCTGTAACCAGTTTAAATGATAAAGAGGACGGAGATGTTAGAGAATTCAAACATTGATCATTTAAAACTTATTACTTTAATGTATTCTGATGAATCATTAACCAGTTTGCTTTCCTAAAAGTCTTTCTGTATGAAACAAAACATCTCTGAAGAACACAACTTGTTGCTTCCTGCACACAGAACAAAAACACTGATTAGGCCAGCTCATGTTTTAATCACAGATAAGGTTTTGACATTACTGTAGAATATTGACTGTGCACACAGTAATATTGAGCCTTCACAGCTGCCGTAGTTCTGGGTCTGCGCATGCGCACCCGCTGTTAGGTTAACGCTCGGGCGCGAGGCAGGTTCTGACCCGTTGTTGCTCTGTACCGTATCAGCGTTCTCAGTTATTAAACGAGTTATTATCAACTTCAACTCGACTGATTATTACCACAACACTCAACATGGTGTCAGAAGTCGTGGACTCCAGCTATCTTGTGGACTATCTCTTGTTGTGAGTACATCGTGTGGAACTATCGTGCTTCTTCACATCATCATGGCGGAAGGCTTCAGACGGCCCGACCCTCTGGTCTTTGATGGCAACGTGGCGGAGGCTTGGCGCGTGTTCGAGCAGGAATACGACATTTTCATTGCAGCGGCGCACTCGGACAAACCAGCGCGCACTCAAGCCTATATTCTTCTAAATCTGGCCGGACCTGAGGCTATTGAATGTGAACGCTCGTTCGTGTATGCAGCTGAGATACGGGAGCCCGGTGAAGATGGGGAAGATGGACGTGTCCTGGTTCCCGCGGAATCCAGGGAGGACCCTATTTGCCTCAAAAGAAAGTTTCGTGAACTGTGCAACCCCCAAACAAACATCACTATGGAGAGACATAAATTCAACACACGTAACCAACGGGCTGGTGAGTCTATCGAATCATATGTCAGTGATTTGAAAATAAAAGCCAAGAATTGCAAGTTTGGAGGGCTTTGTGAGGAACTTATCAGAGACAGGCTGGTCTGTGGCATTGATAACGGCCACCTCAGAAAAGTGCTGTTACGTGATTGTGATCTGATGCTGGCCAAGGCAATTTCAACATGTCACATCCATGAAATGACTGAGGAGCATAATAAAACGCTAATGTCACCACATAACCCTGTCACAACAGTTGATGCTGTTCAAACTACGAGTTTCAACAGAGGAGGTGCTGACAAAAGCAGGTTTTACAGCAAAATGAACAATAACACCGCACAGTTTATCACCGACTGCAGTAACTGTGGTGGCAGTCATGGGGTAAATAGACACAAATGCCCTGCTTTTGGACAGCAGTGCAATAAATGTAAGAAGATGAACCACTTCAGAAAGTGTTGCAGGTCCAGGCCACAGTTTGACAGGCCACAGTTTGAGAGGCAGGGACAAAGGAAGTCTGTCCACCAAGTAGACACTGACAGCACAGCAGCAAGTGACATTGAAATTTACTATGTTAATGGTATTACACTGGACATACCTGTCGACTCAACTGTCACCCAAACACATGAAAAGGATGAGGTTTTTGCTACAATAACAATTAATGACACTTCAGTTGAGATGAAGGTGGACACAGGTGCTAAATGCAATGTCCTCTCAGCAGAGACTTTTGAACATGTGAGACAAAATGAACAAATAAAGCCCTGCAGCAAACCCACCAACCTTGTCGCATATGGTGGCAGTAAGATCAAAACTGCTGGATGTGTTAACCTATGCTGCCACCTAGGGAGCAAACAGTATACTGTACCTTTCTTCATTATCCATGAGACTGTGTTACCACTTCTTGGACTAAATGCTTCACTGGAAATGGGACTTGTAACACTTAGCACACAGGTTCATCAGGTCAGTGTCAATACACCTGAAGACTTCACGCAGCAAATTAGACGTGAATATAATGAACTGTTCTCAAACGAGTTGGGCAAGCTCCCAGTTACATACTCAATGACTCTTGACCCAGAGGTGAAGCCAGTAATCCGCCCTGCTCACCACATTCCAGTAGCCATGAAAGACAGGGTCAAAGCTGAATTAGACAGGATGCAAGAATTAGGTGTAATCACACCAGTATCTGATCCAACTGATTGGGTATCGTCCATGGTTGCCACCAACAAGAAAGACAAACAAGAGATCAGAATATGCATCAACCCCAAAGACCTCAACACTGCTCTGAAAAGACCACATCACCCAATGCGAACAGTAGATGACGTTGCATCACAGATGTCTAATGCTACTGTATTTTCAGTTCTGGATGTTAAGAACTCTTTCTGGCAGATTTCATTGGACCGCAAGTCATCCCTGCTCACCACTTTCAGCACCTGTTTTGGTTGCTACAGGTTTCTCCGCATGCCATTCGGGATGGGGCGGTCGTGGCACAGTGGTAATGGCAGTCGACCCCCAATCAGAAGGTTGGAGGTTCGAATCCCGCATCCGCCCACCATGTGTCGTTGTGTCCCTGGGCAAGACACTTAACCCCGAGTTGCTCCCGGTAGGTCTGGATGGCGCCTTGCAAGGCAGGCTACCACTACCGGTGTATGAATGTGTGAATGAATGGGTGGATGGCTGGTATTGTAAAGCGCTTTGGGGCTCCTCACAGGGGGCTAGAAAGCGCTATATAAATAAGCTCCATTTACCATCAGCTCTGCGAGTGAGGTATTCCAGCGCACCATGGAACAGATTTTTGCTGGATACCCCTGTCATCGTGGACGACATACTCATTGGTGGCAAGGACGTTGACGAGCATGATGCCAACCTACGAAAAGTACTCGACCATGCTAAAGAGGTAAATCTAAAACTCAACTCTCTGAAATGCAAGTTCAGGTTGAACCAAGTCAGCTATGTTGGACATGTGTTTACTGCTCAAGGTTTAAAGGTGGACCCATCAAAAACAAAGGCAATAAGTGACATGCCAGTGCCAACAGACATTTCAGCTTTACAAAGATTTCTCAGCATGGTCAACTACCTGGGAAAATTTATACCAGCCTACAGTGAAATCTCTGCTTCACTTCGGCAACTCACGCACAAAGACACAGAGTGGTTATGGAACGAACTACAGCAGCGTGCTTTTGAGACATTAAAGGGACACATGTCCAACCCTCCAGTGCTCTCTTATTACAATGTTCACAAACCTGTCACACTCACCTGTGATGCTTCACGATGTGGACTTGGTGCAACATGCAAGCAGGAAGGCAAACCAGTAGCCTATGCTTCACGTACCCTGACAGATACTGAAACAAGGTATGCCCAAATCGAGAAAGAGCTGCTGGCTGTTGTTTTTGCATGCTCAAAATTTCATGACTACATCTATGGTAAACAAATAACTGTTGAAACTGACCATCAGCCTCTTGTGACAATAATAAAAAAGCCCATTCATGCAGCACCTGCCAGACTGCAAAGGATGATGATGAGGCTCCAGAAATACAACATTAACCTTGTATACAAGAGCGGCAAACAAATGCGCCTGGCCGACACACTGTCAAGAGCGCCGAGGAGCTGCACTACCCAACATGCAAATGAAGTGGATGATTTTGAT
>JBBPBX010053147.1:8517-23945 GCA_038048925.1 Garcialebias charrua
TTTCCGATCCGATACGGTTCAGGTATATGAGGCTGTAATAAATTTTTTGAACTGAGACTACTGTCTTAACATTGTGTGAGTTAAACCCAATGAAGACACTCTGGGCCTCACAACAGGAAACCCAAACTTTAACAGCACACAAGAGGCAGGTCTATATCACAGACGTCCTTCTCACTCATGGTGCAGCTGGAAAACTAAAATACCGCTAAGCATTATGGGAAAGACAACAAAATCCACTCCCGTAGTGGTTAAGGGGAGTGGACTGTGTTGTCTTTCCCATAATGCTTAGCGTTTTTTCAGTTTTCCAGCTGCACCATGAGTGAGGACGTCTGTGGTATAGACCTGCCTCTTGTGTGCTATTAAAGTTTGGGTGTTTCCTGTTGTGAGGCCTAGAGTGTCTTCATTGGGTTTTACTCACACAATGTTAAGACGGCAGTCACAGAATATGGTGGAACACAAGTGCTCTTTGAAGCCGGATCTGAAATATCGGCAGGTTGGATCGGAAAATTCGATACTTAAATTATGCTGGTATCGGATGCCGATACTGGATCGGATCAGCCCCATCCCTAAATACAACTGATAACATTTCTTCAAAAAGAAGACAGGTTGTAGGCGAGCTGATTTGCCCTGTTGGCATGCACACAGCTGGATATCTCATCGACTTGGAAGACTTGATGATGTGTCTATCTCTGCTGTCATCTGTGGATCTTAAGGACGCATATTTAATTGGATTTATGATAACTGGTTCCTGCTTTTTGGATTCGGCTGGTTCCTGGTCTATCAACACAAAAGGAATACGGCAGCTAATCTGGACCTGGTCAGGCTGCCTGCCTTACATGATGGCTTGGTTCATGTCTCGAGAAACCAGACTTTTGGCTGAATGGATTAGATCTTGGGGATTTTCTGAGACAGGTTCCATTGGTACGGTCATTTTTAATTTGGACATTTCTGAAGCGAGTGGACCGACACAGATTGAAGGTAGATGTCATTAAATTTCTGCCTGTCTCTAAAAACAGTCATGTTTATCTGACATTCGGCTCCTCGACTGGCCTTGACAGGCTGTTTTATCTCAAAACACCTGTGAAGTTTTGTAAACTTGAAGCTCTTGCCCTCCCAAATCTGCTACTCCATGGACGTCAGTGGAGCCCAGCTGAATAAACATTCTGTCATCATTTCAGAACTCTGGCTTCATTTTTGGCTGTGGTTGGCAACCCCACCCCCACCAGAGTACCCGCCTTTGAGTCTCCCCTCCCTCTTCTGCGTAATGTCGGCGTCATTATGTGCTTGTGTGCGAGACTTTTTTTCATTATCACATTTTTGATCTGCATGCAGAAATCAAAAATATGTTAGGATTTTTTTTGTCTCCAAACCCTATGTGTCATTTTTCACCACTTCTATTGTCTGTCCAACAGGTCTCACTTGTAAATGAGTCTTCGAGGCTCAATGTGATTTATCTGTTTAAATAAAGGTTGAATGAATTGTTATAGTCATCACAAGATGACCTTCATGTAAACTCTGGCATGAAAGGTGATAGGCATTCCTTTAAGGACTTCTAGGGTTTTTTATGTTTTCTGTTGAAACAGCTTTCAGATGCTGCTGAAGATTCTTACTCGTCCAGGGCATTTTAAATTTAATAAGTTCAACCCAAAACATCTGGGCTTCTTCTTGATTTTCATTCAAAAGCATTTTCAACTCGACAGTAAATTATACCAACATTGCTTGAGGAATGCCTATCACCCACCTCCTAAATAAAATGTCTGTGACCTGTCAGCATTCAGAGTCTGTGTTGGGCATGACTCTCAGCTACTGCCACAACAGGTTTTAGCTCAGTATTAGTAAATTGAATGATTACAGCCATTTTTGCACGCTAAGACTGATGAGCTGTAGCTTCCATCTTGACTCGGATTGACTCCATATGTTAATTAGTTGCAGATGTATATCTATTGATTGGTTCCTGGGAGTTTCATTAAAATCCCCCTTGTTCTTCATGAGACATTTACTAACAAACAAACAAACAGAGACAGGAAATGAAATGATCACTTGCTGGTAAAGTTGTAGAGTTCCTTGCTTTCACATTGAACTTTCAACACTTGCTCCTCTCAAGGGCGGACGTCTCCTCTCGGTCTCCACTTTGCTTTTGCTTTGTCTTGTCTGTGAAACTGTCTGAGAGCCTCTCTTCTAAAAAATCTTACGAATCATAACTATAGACTTCAATTTGGTCAGTTGGTCCCTCAACACAACTGATAACATTTCGTCAACAAGAAGACAGGCTGTAGGCGAGCCGATTTGCCCTGTTGACATGCACACAGCTGGCTATCTCATCGACTTGGAAGACTTGATGATGTGTCTATCTCTGCTGTCATCTGTGGGTCTTGAGGACGCATATTTAATTGGATTTATGATAACTGGTTCCTGCTTTTTGGATTTGGCTGGTTCCTCGTCTTTCAACACAAAAGGAAGACTTCGGCGGCAAATCTGGATCTGGTCAGGCTGCCTGCCTTACATGATGGCTTGGTTCATGTCTCGAGAAACCAGACTTTTGGCTGAATGGATTAGATCTCGGGAATTTTCTCAGGCACGTTCCATTGGTCATTTTAATTTGGACATTTCTGAAGCGAGTGGACCGACACAGACTGAAGGTAGATGTCATTAAAGTTCTGCCTGTCCCCCAACACAATCATGTTTATCTAACATTCGGCTCCCCGACTCGCCTTGACAGGCCGTCTTATCTCAACACGCCTGCTGAAGTTTTGTAAACCTGACACTCTCACCCCTCCCAAACCTGCTACTGAGGAATTCCACTGACTTTTCAGAGGAGCCCAGCTGAAGAAACATTTTGTCATAATTTCAGGACTCTGGATTCGCCTCAGTCATTATGTGCTTGTGTGAGAGATTTTTTTTTTATTACCACATTTTTGACCTTCAAGCAGAGGTCAAAAATGTGTTAAGATTTTTTTTTTGTCTCCAAACCCTATGTGTCATTTTCACCACTTTTATTGTCTGTCCAACAGATCTCACTTGTAAATGAGTCTTCGAGGCTCAATGTGACTTCTCTGTTTAAATAAAGGTTGAATGAATGAATGAACTACTCTACTTTTGGCAATAAAAACATTTTGCATACAGACCAGACCAACATAGACCCTAACGACCCTCAGGAGGGTGGGGAGGAAAAGTGATATGCATGTTAGTTTAGCTCACTACAATCTTGGAAAATCAGCACGATATGGAGGTTTCAAAGAGTCCATTAGCATTTTTTAATTATTTAATTTTATGTCTCACTTTTTGCTGTTGTTCATGTTTAAGTAACTTCTTTAAAATCGTCAAAGTTTTAGTTAGTTGCTGAAATCATTTCATCTCTGATGTTTCAAAGGTGAAGCTTTTTGTTCCAAAAACGGGCTCAGCTGCAGCATTTTTGATGAACACTGCAGCCGATTCAGTTACCGGTACACGCTTTGCTCAAGGACACTTGTGTTTAAAGTCAGCTTTTCAGACTGTTTCTAAAACGAGAACTTGTAGCTTTCCATTGAGCCTTATCATCAGACGTTCAGGTTCAGGTCTAAATGCTGTTGGAAGGACCTCACATACATATGATCCCCGTCAACTGTTCTCCCTCATCAGTGCCTCTTCTTCCTCAGGCTGTCAGCTGCAGCTCATGAAGTTAATTCCTCGCCTAATTAAGCTGGGCGCCATTTAAATATGCAGTCACATTCTACGTGAGAAGTACTCTTCAGTCTGCTTTTAATCAAAGAGGTTCCTCTCAACTTGTGCTTGATGAGATTTTTTTTTACAGTTACGGTACTTCAGATGATACCAGGAGAGGTAATGCTGTAAACGAAGAAGCATAAAAATAAAAATAAAAAACATTTAGACACAAACAGACGTCAAAAACCCCAAAGTCTGAAACAACATTTCTGGAGCTAAAGTGTGCTGTAATTTAAGTTTAGAGTTTTAACATGCATTTGACAGACTAATATTTCTTTAATCAGTGTTTCCTAAAATATACATATATATGAAAAAAGCCTGAAAAACATGTTTGTACTCTACTACTAGTTAAACTAACAAACACGTAGATGAATTTCATATGAAACAAACGTTTAACTCACTACTGTAATTATATTTTTGGAGGGATGGATATTACCCGCCACCCTTTCATGCCAGACTTTCAAACTACAGTAATGGCTTTTTCATAAAATGGTTTTGCAAAATGGCCGCACAGACCAGTCCGTCTTTACGATGCCTCAGGCTGTTCATAAATCACAGATGAAGCTGGCCACATTCTGCAGCGATGCAAGCTATCAGAAATGAAGCAAGCGTTGCAAAATAAAAAGAGGCGTGGAGCAGAACTCAGCTGGGTTGACATGGAGCTCAACACGTTTAATGTGTGACCATCGACTTCCTCTTGTCATTTTCTAAACTTGATGAAATAACTTAGTTTAGTGATTCCCTTGTGGTTAACTAATTTTCCATCCATCCATTATCTTTACTCTTCCTTTCTGGGTTGTGGTGGTCTGGTGACCATGTCCTGCAGTGGTTAACCAATTTTTTAAAGTAAATATAAAGTTGTTGTGTCATCATAGATATTCCCTCTGTAATAAATCTGTTTGATATTGTTTAAGCCCTTGGTCACACAGGCCTAGTGTCATCACCTTTTTACATTACAGAGCCGCGGCCCTCACCTTGTCAGATGTCGACTGTTTCGGATCTGTTACTACCTCACCTTGTGGCACAAAGGTGCACCTGGGATGGGTTGACTTCAACCCCCGCCTCCTCATTGCCTCAGTCCATTTAAAAGTCACACTGAGGCATCCAGAAGGCGTCTAAGACTTAGACTAAGGTGTCTTGTGAATGAGCCTTATGCTTATACTGTACAGTACATGATTTCATGCAATACTCTGCAATCTTACACCATCTGTTAGCACTCAGAGTATGTGTTAGGGCTGGCTCTCAGGTACTATCACATCATATATGTTGCCGCAATTTTCCAAAATTCTAGAAAAAAAATTCGTAACCAGATTAGATAAATTTCTTGATAAATTTAATATCTTAAGTGACAGTCAGTATGGTTTTCGATCTAAAAATTCCACATCCATGGCTCTTATGGAACTAACGGAACAAATTACCACAGCCATTGATCAAAAGCAACATTGCATTGGTCTGTTTATTGATTTGAAGAAAGCATTTGACACAATTGACCACACCATTCTCACTAATAAATTAAATAAGTATGGTATTAGAGGACAAGCACTACAGTGGGTGCGTAGTTACTTGAAAGATAGACAACAGTTTGTACAAATTGATGGTATACGATCAAACCTCTGCAAGATCACATGTGGTGTCCCACAAGGCTCAATACTTGGACCTAAGTTGTTTATTTTGTATGTGAATGATCTAGTGAAGGTGTCTGGACTTCTAAAATGTGTTCTCTTTGCTGACGATACAACTTTTTTTTATTCTGGTAGTGATTTAAATCAAATGTCTGAGCTGTTAAAAATGGAGTTTGTTAAACTACAAACTTGGTTTAAATTGAACAAACTATCATTAAACCTGGATAAAACGAATTATATGTTATTTAGTAATAAAAAGAATAATTTGGATTTTTCTTTTAAAATTAATGGTGTTGAAGTTCACAGAGTAAGCGAGGTGAAGTTTTTGGGGGTGGTTATTGATGATAAACTGTCGTGGAAACAGCATATAAATTTAGTTAAACTTAAGTTATCTAGAGCTACTGCGGTGCTTTACAAAGTGAAAGATTTTTTGAATGATAAAGCTATGTATCTGTTGTATAATGCAATTTTTGTTCCACATTTAATTTATTGTGTTGAAGTTTGGGGAAAGGCGTGTAAAACCATCACGAAGCCTATTTTTATTTTACAAAAAAGAGCTGTGAGAATAATTACGAGAAAGCCTTACTGTCATCCGTCGAATGTATTGTTTCAACAACTCAAGTTGCTAAAGTTTTATGATTTAGTTGATTACAACATTTTGTTGGTGATGTATAGAGCGCATAATAATGTACTGCCTTCAAATGTTCAAATTAATTTTGTAAAGAGGACGAGCAGCTACAATCTTAAGGGAACTGAGATTTTTGCTAAACCTCAGTATAGAACAAGCTTAAAGGGACGGTCTGTTTCAATACAGGGAGTTGATTTGTGGAATGGTTTAGGAAATGAAGTTAAATCTGCTAAGTCAGTGCTTGTGTTTAAAAAAATGATCAAAACTAAATTGTTAACAAAATACTAAAAATTTCTTTTTTTAAGTATTACTCGAGTTTTTTGTACATGAAAATGTTAAAATTGAAATGAGTTTTTCTTTTGGATCGATTGCTTAGTGATACTATTGTTGGAGTGAATTGTTTGTATTTGATTTTGTTTTTTGTTTTTGGAAAAAAAGGGGCAGGTATAATAAGATTTTTTCTTCTTCCTGCCTCCTTTCATTTTATGTTTTTTTTTTCTCTTGTTTTAAATATTTCATGAAAGAAGATTTTTCCTTTTAACAAATGTAAAATGAATAAATAAATAAAATAAAAAAAATTTAATAAACCATGTACAGTACTTCTATGATCCCAGGTTTATAACAGGTATAGTATGTACTGGTGTGTGGCCAAAGTGCGGCTGCGCACCCGTGATTTTGCTCATAGTGGTCCTCAGTGTGCGCTCAGAGAACTTGTGTGTATGCCCAGACACATGAAAAATTAGAGGGAACATGTTAAGAGTCGTGGGTCTCTTGTTGGTTTCGGCGAAAAATATCCATTTAAAGCCAAACTCACTGTACTTTGGGGAAGAAAAAGGATTACCTGGACCGCTGTGGTGGATGACTGGGCTGCGGTGGACCGTCCTGGTAGGGAGCTGGGATTCCGGTGGAGGCCACTGCGCGCTTGTTGCGGTGGTGGATGGATGGCGTGGTGACACAGTCTGATCAGCTGTTCGGGTGCGTGATCTTCCGGTGGGGGCTGCCGCTTCTCCAGACGGGCCTGTGGTGGACGACGTCTGTCAGACTTGTTCGGGTGGAGGTGGATTCGGCCTTGGAGGACTGCGTGGGGCGCCATCAGATTGTTTGTTCAAGGTGGTGAATCCAGCTGGCAGTGGACGATCAACGCGTGCTGCTGTTTGAACAGGAGTCGTCGTTTTCCACTGAGAGCCTTTGCGCTCTAGTAGTTAGCCGCTGGCTAATTAGTCGTGGCTGAGGTGCCGTGGTGTTCCTAAAAACTGTTGGGACAGTTTTACTCGGTCCTAAAGCATAGACTCCAGGCCTGGTTGATTGCTGCGCCGTGGCTACTAAATAAATTAAAGGTTTGTGGATTTACACTAACTCACTAACTCATAGTAGAAATATCCTACTAACAATTGAACATAAAATCATCGGAATCTGCTGAACAATGTCATCGAGTAGACGAGGTCCAAAGAAGCAGGAACCATTATTAGAAACTTCGGATGACATGGAGGAAATCAAGAAATCTTTGAACTTTATAAGTGCCGAACTGACAAAATTAGCAACTCAATATGAATCTCTGGTGGGTTTGGTGGATGAGGTAAATAAATTAAAAATCCAAATAAGTAAGAAAGACAACAAAATAGCTCAGCTTGAAAATAAAAATCGATGATCTGGAGCAAGACGCAAGATTAGACAATTTAGTATTGTCTGGACTTGAAGTCAAGCACAGATCCAAAGACCCAAGTGGAAATGACCAACAGGATGTGCAACCGACGTTGGAGGAACAAGTTGTGTCTTTCCTACAAGACAAGGACATTGATGTGGACTCTAATGACATTTTGTTCTGTCACACCTTGTCCAGGGTAGCAGATAAATCCAAGCCAACAACCATAATCATGAAGTTCATAAGTAGGAAGGCTAGAAACAGTGTAATAATGCAGGCTAAAAAGCTGCAGGGAACGAAGGTGTCTGCTGTCAGACTTTTGAACACTCATAACCATGTTACCTCATAACTTGCCTTGGTCGCTGTATTTTGTATTTCGATTGGGAATCATGTATTTTGTATTTTGATTGGGAATCACTGTATCACTGTATTTTGATTGCACCACTCTAATTGTGCTGTTTCTTAGTAGGTTTTGTTTACTGAATATTGTATTGATTGTATTGATGTTTTATGGTTTATGTTTTTTATGTTTCTATATTTTATGCACCGTTATGCCGAAGCAAATTCCTAGTCTGTGAATCCTGTTCATTGACAATGGCGATAATAAACAGAATCTGAATCTGATAAACGAACACTTACAAAGAAAAACGGTAACATTGCTCGTGAGGCTAGGTTGCTAAAAAAACAGAATAAAATAACTTCCACCTGGACAAGAAATGAAAATATTTGGGTCAAAACACGTGAAGGGTCACAGCCTAGATTAATAAAAGACTTGAAAGATCTGGAAAGACTTAAATGATTAAACTGTATCTTCAACTTGCTGACATGTCAAAATTGATGGTAAACCCCCATCTAATATGACAATATATGATGATTCAGACTCCAAAATATATAATATTGGGGATGTCATTGATAAAACTTTTTTCCCGATATAAAAGAAAGTAAATACTACAATGAAGAAGAGTTTAATATCTGAAACATGGCTCAATCACATTAATGCAAATATTAATATTGATTGATTTAATCTATATACCAAATAGACTATCCGGAAGGGGTGGTGGAGTAGCTCTATTTGTGAAGAATGGAATAAAATGTAAATTGATCAGTGAAATGTCAACTATTGTTGATAACACACTGGAAATGGTAACAATTGAAATAATTAGTAAAAATAAAAACATAATAAGTTGTGCATATAGATCACCAAGCTCAAAGATGGATACATTTACTGACAAAATCACAGAGCTGTTAGTATAGTACTTCAACAAAAAAGTGTTTTTTTTTTGTGGGTATTTCAATATTTAGGTAATACAACGGATGCCAATAACATCAGCACATTCATTAATTCAATGCACAGTTTAAATTTATACACTTTAATATCCAAGCCCACAAGAATTACTACCCATAGTGCTACGATACTTGACAATATCTTCACTAATGTGACTGGTGGGGATGTGATGGGTGGCATTCTTGTCACAGATCTGAGCGATCATTTGCCAATATTTTAACTCTATAAATACAATCAAATTATCAAAAATATCTCAAATAGAAATCAATAAACACATTGATGAAAAAGATATTGGATTCAATTATTACTTTGTGAATGTGGGACCAAGCCTAGCAGCAAATATTCCTTACGTAAATGTGAATCATAAAATTATGGATTGTGCAAATAGTTTTCATCTAAAGGAAACTAGCAAAGAAGAAATAATGAATATAATTAAATCATTTTCTGACAAGAGATCAAGGGATTATGTTGCTATGGATATGAAGCTTGTGAAGGAAATAATGCCTTATATTGTTGAACCATTTACACACATATGTAATCTATCTTTCTCATCTGGAAGTTTTCCTGACAATATGAAAATTGCTAAGGTGGTACCACTCTTTAAAGATTGTGATAAAAGTATGTACAGTAACTACAGACCAATACAGTATCCTTATTGACACAATTTTCAAAAATTTTAGAGAAGCTATTTGTGATAAGACTAGACCAATTCCTCGACATAAACAATGTTATAAGCAACAGTCAGTATGGTTTTAGGGCAAAAATTTCAACATCACATGCTATTATGGAACTCATAGAACGAGTGACTACCGTTGTTGATCAAAAAAAGTTGTTGTCTTAGTCTCTTTATTGATTTAAAAAAGGCTTAAAAAAGGCTTTTGATACTGTCGATCATTCCATTCTTATCGATAAATTGAGTAAATATGGTGTTGGAACAGCTCTACAGTGAACTGAGCTATCTCAGAAATAGAAAACAATTTGTACAAATGTTCAATCTGCTTTCTGTAATATTACTTGTGGAGCCCCTCAGGGCTCTATAATAGACCCAAAACTATTTGTTCTGTATGTAAATGATTTGGTTAATGTGTCAGATCTTTTCAAATGTATTCTCTTTGCTGACAACACTACGTTCCTATATTATGGTAATGATATGAAGCAGATGTCCGAGCTTGTGAATAATGAATTACTGAAAATTCAAAATTGGTTTAAATCAAACAAATTATCCCTTAATCTGGATAAAACTAAGTACATGATATTCAATACAAAAAAAGGAATCTGTTGAGGTTACAATAAATATTGATGGTGTGGAAATGTTAGTCAAATAAAGTTTCTGGGGGTCACTATCGATGACAAATTGACGTGGAAACATATTAGTTAGTCAAATAAAGTTTCTGGGGGTCACTATCGATGACAAATTGACGTGGAAACATATTAATTCTGTTAAGAAAAGGATAGCTACATCAATTGCTGTTCTGTATAAAGTTAATAATTTGTTAGAGGATAGAGCTCTGTACTTGTTGTACAACTCAATTATTGTCCCGCACATCATTTACTGTGTTGAAGTTTGGGGTAAAGCATGTAAGATATTTACCGAGCCGGTTTTTGTCCTACAGAAAAGAGCCATAAGAATAATCACTGGGAAACACTATTGTCATCCATCTAGTGTTTTATTTCATAAATTGAAGTTATTAAAATTCCATGATTTAGTGGACTATAATATTCTTTCAGCTTTATACAAAGCTCACACAAATGAATTACCTTCGTATATTCTCACACACTTTCTTAAAAGTCAAAGTTATTGTAATCTAAAGGGAACTGAGATTTTTGTGAGACCGAAATTTAGAACCAGTTTAAGGGGTCGGTCAACCTTGATCCAAGGAATTAGATTATGGAATAATTTGGAAGCCAAAATTAAAAATGCAAAATCAATATCCTAATTTAAGAATACGATTAAAAAAATTACAAAAATATATATAAAATAATTCATTTTGTCTAGTGTCAAAATACTTAATTACACGTGTCGTTCCTTTTTTGTCTTCTTGACTTATTATTATTATGCATATTTCTCTATTTTTTCTAGTTGCTTATTGAAGGTTTTCTGTTCGAATTGATTTGTGCTGTACAATGGGGCAGATAAGAGTATAGAATAAGATACTCTTCATTCTGCCACCCTTCATTTTAAATTTATATTGTATGTCTTGTGTCATGTGTCTATTAATAAATAAAAATAAGGTTCTAAATTTCAGTTCACACCAATTCATACAGTTTAACAGTAAAATGTTTTGAACCACAAAATGAATGTTTGCAATGCACTTTAGTTAGGTGCTGCATTTTCTTTACAAAATTACTTCAGTTTTTAAACACTGTGTGAAAGTAAAAACAATAAAGGTTATCCATATTTATTATAAGTTGCCTTAAAGTGTTTAAATCGTGATTAAATCTAAAACAGATTAATTAATTTTAATTAAATCGATAAACAACCCTACTTTATTGTTTTCCGTAATATCTCGTCACGTTTTTAGGCAACTCTTGCACACAAGCTGCTGGCTAACATGTTAGAAAGGTTACGATAGTTAGCAGGCCTTGCTCCATTATGTCTGTTCCATGTTCGTATGCATCACCTTATGTTATATTACAGTATATGAATAAAATCTGTAAAGAATAGACACAATATACAACTACATGGTTACAGTTAGTGTAAAGGCTGATTAACATGCCAAGCATTAAAGCAGATGGGATCATATTCAAACTCAAGCATGGGTTAAAAAAAATACAATTCTAATAATTCGACTTAAAAAAAAAACTTGAAGCATTCAGACAAAAAAAAAAAACTTTAAGCATTCAGACTTTGTTTAAAAAAAAAAATTCCACCGTATACGTCGAACCGCCGTACGCATTGAATCAGTCCAATTATGTCCAATAAAGTGGAAAAATCTGTTAAGTAAAATCATACACCCTCAGATATTAAACTCATAATTAAACTTATGTGTTCAGAATCATGCACTCCAAAAGGCCTGTGTGAAACCAACCACATTTTGTGACCATCTGTGTGAAACCAACCACCTGTTCCTTAAGTTTTAACGTCATGTTCCTCATTTTATCTGCTGAATAAACAGTGACCTGCTTGTGTTAATCTAAAAACACTGTTGCATTATATAAGAAGTGCTGAATGCTCACTTTCCATTTGCTAAAGTGCTCATGTGTTATCAGAAGTTTCCAGCTGTTGATAGACAAACATTTCCCGTTCCACCCATGGTACCACCCCCAACCCCTTTTTAATCCATGCTGTGTTACTGTCTGAGCAGAGCAGAGCCAGACAGCTTCGTGCCTGTACCATTTCTGTTCTCTATCTTGCAAGATACATTAAATCTTATAAACTTGAACTCCGTTTGGACAGCCTTGCCTTGTTACTCAGAAGTTTATTCCACAATTTGGCGTCACGAGACAGGATATTGCGTGTGACTGGACCACCTGCTGGAGACGACCGGACGGGACTCCGGAACCGCGGGTCTAGCGACCTGCTCCTCTTCCTCAAGTAGACTTCAGAGACGAAAAGGACGTTTCGGTCCTCACAGCGGGAGAGCCAGCATCGACAATATTCCACGAACCAACAGGAAGGCTGAAGAGGTAACGTAGAAATCTCTTTTTCAAGTTTGAAAGATTTAAGCCGAAGTAAAACTGATACGAGACGCGTTCAAGGACCGTAGGAAATTTGAGCGCAAGAGCACGAAAAAGCGCTGTGAACGTTTATTTTTAAACGTAAGAACACGTAAAAATCGTTGTGAGCGCAAGAAACGTAAAGCGTTGTGAGCGTTTATTTTTAAGAACGCAAGAACACGTTAAAATTGTGAGCACTCGATAGTGCAAGAACAATTTTCGCGTTAAACTCTTAACGCAGGAAGGTCCGCCCTAAAATCGTGCCGCACGTAGGTTGTTATATGAGGTAGAAATACTTTGAAGACGGCCACAAATCGTGCCACAGCAGAAATAGATTTGGGGAACGCTCAATAAAAAATAAAATAAAATAAAATAAAAAGCGAAAAATAACAAATAAAAAATAGATAAACCTGTGTAGTTACACTCGTTTTGAAATAAAATAAAATAATTAGACGAATAAGCTGGTTATACATACCACCCTGAACACGCCCGATCTCGTCTGATCTCAAAAGCTAAGCAGGGTCGGGCCTGGTTAGTACTTGGATGGGAGACTGCCTGGTTTTAAACAATAAACTCATTCAAAATTAAATTAGGCAAATAACCTGTTTTTAAAACAGGTAAAATTAACTAAAATATTAAATAAATACGGATAACAAATAGAAGTAAATAAAACAGACATTTAAATAAAAATAAAAAAATAAATAAATAAATAATAATAATTAAAAATAAAAATAATAAAAAAATAAAAATAATAAAAAATAAAAATAAATAATATGGGAACAAAAAACAGCAAAAGTGAAGCTTATATACCATGCGGGCCGGAAATTGACCGAATGAGAAGACTTCATGGTGATTCGTGTCTAAGGTTTGTGCCACAGTGGCATTGTAAATTCAATTTTCCAAGAAATGGATCGTTTGATCCACAGGAAATACAAAAATTAGAAGAACAATTGTTAGGAAAAAAACGTAAAATTTGCAGCAAGAAAAAGATTCCACAAGGTGAATTGTTAACAGTGACCAATCATGAACAAGCTTTTAAGCTGTGGAAAAATGAATCCAAATTACAAAGTCAAAGAGTAATATCAAAAAGCCTTCAGATGACCCAGAAAATTAAGAAAACAAACCAGATGACTCCAAAAGAGACAAAACATTTAGGAAAGAAAAATAAGAAAGGGACAGAAACACAAACTAATAACCCACTAAATGTTTCTTTCTCTCCTTCTGCTCCATCTGCGGCTGGAACTTCTGGCTTCCCACCTCACACCATGGCCCTGTACCCGTCACTGGCACATCTGAGTTCACCCCAACAACCACCACCATACCCTGAGCTACAGAGAGCTGGACAATTTTCAGACTGGTTTCTGAACATGGACATGGACGATGACTTCCAAGGCTCCAAGAAAAAGGAGCAACCAGGAACGTCAACTGAATCAGGTACTGCCAACACACCTGACTCTTCACCCTCACTCTCTGATTTGACTAACATCTCAACAGACACTGAACATGAGGGAATAGATTCTGGTGGACCACCAGCCATGAACACAAGACTGCAAGCTGACAAAAATCAGCTTGAGCAAAAAGCAAAGCAAATTCAAGGGGAAATTGAAAAAATTCAACAAGAAATGGCAGACAAAAAGAAAGACAAAACCACCGTCATCACTGCACCCATGATGGAGGTGGGTGGGGCTGAATCCTCACAGTTGGTTTATAGACCTTGGCCACACGCCATGCTGATTGACATGGCCAAGCAGCACCTGCCTGACAGAGCCCAGGGTGGAAAAATGATAGCTCTGGCATTGCTCACGTTAGTCAGAGTGATAAGACCAACTCTCCATGAGATAAAGGTCATTTTATCAGCAATATATGGCCTTGGGTTTGTCTCCCAAATTGACTCTGGACTTTTTGAAAGGGAAGATGGTTTTCAACTCGTCAGTCCAAACATCAACGAAGACAGCAACAAGGAGTATATGAAAAATGTAACAGAAATTGGGGAAAGCCTGGTTAAGGTGTTCCCAGCTGTTCCTTGTTATGCAGACATTGCGAGCACAACCCAGAAACCTGATGAAACTCCACAAGACTACGTGAACCGTCTCCTGCCCATCTTCAAAACCCACTCAGGCATCCTTGAGCCTGACGGGAACTGGAGACACGACACAGCCCCCTCACCATTTGAAGCCATCTTCTGCCAGGCGGTCATGAGTGGTTTTCTCCCATCAATAAAGAAATCAATCAAGACCACCTACATAGGCTGGAAGAAGAGACCACGCCTGACTGATCTCCTGAATCATGCTGAGCACGCATGGGACCTGCATGTGACAGAGGTCACCACCACTCAGAAGAAAAAACAAAAGCAGCATGATGACGCTCAACTGACTCTGCTCCAAGCAGCCACTCAGCTGACCCTGAACCAGGCTCAAGCTGCAAATCACCCTCCAGCAATTCAAAAAACTGATTTTGCTCCACCCAGACCATGCTACAACTGTGGAAGCCTGGAACACTGGGTCCGCAGCTGTCCACACCGACAAGGACAAAGAGGCCGAAACCAAGGTCGCAACAGATATGGCAACCGAGGCAGAGGTCAGTTCAGGCCCTATCCAAACCAAGGGCCCAACGGCAACCAAGACTTCAACTCCAGACAAAACCAACATCAAGGCCCGCCCCAAGGCAGAAACGAAGCTGGACACAGGGGTGGACAAAGCCAGAGGGGTTACTCAACCTGACTAGCCAAAGATGGTGGGAGCCAGGGATTTCAGACCGCAAGTACCAGCACACACACACCTGTTTCTGAAACAAATGACACACACACACATACATACACAGGAGAAGTTATTCCTACTTACTTCAAATACACTCAAGCTGCTTATCTGAAACTACCAATGATGACTGCAGTGG
>JBBPBX010053149.1:0-23945 GCA_038048925.1 Garcialebias charrua
GGCCATCTTGGATTTTTGATTTGGATTCCGTACATGATAGATAATGTCCTCAGCTACAACCTCACCAAATTTCGGCTCTCTGTGTATAATGATGGCTGAGTTAAAGCCATTTGAAAGTAGCGTTGGCGGCCATCTTGGATTTTTGATTTTGATATTGCATTTGATAGGAAACATTCTCAGCTATCACTACACCAAGTTTCAGCTCAATATCACTAAAATTGACCATTTTATGGTATTTTTAGTTTTTTGCATTGTCGGCCATCTTGGATTTTTGATTTGGATTCAATACATGATAGAGGATGTCCTTAGATACAACCTCACCAAATTTCAGCTCTCTATGTATAAAGATGGCTGAGTTAAAGCCATTTGAATGTTGTGTTGGCGGCCATCAGCTGAAATTGAACAAAAACAGCTAAATATTATCTAATATATCAGAAATAATCTTAAATCAGAAGAAGGAATTAGTAAGAGCCTAATTGGGAATAATCTGAAACATCTTAAACAATCTGAAATCTGAAATAATCTGAAATAAGCAAAAAAAGTGGAAATTATCTGAAAAAAGCTTAAGATAGCATAAACAGCTGAATATTATCTAAAGTAGCAGAAATAAGCATCAATTATCTGAAGTAATTAGAAATGAAAGAAAATTTTAATGTTGCAGGTTAGTTGGTGCCAACAGACCTGTAACATTAAAATGTTTCTTTCTTTGTCCACATCATATCTTTCTTTTGTTTACTGTAAGCTACCGGTAATGTCTTCTTCTGATGTGGACATGTGATGTGATGTGGACAAACAAAGAAACATTTTTTGTCCACATCACATCTTTCTTTTGTTTACTATAAGCTACCGGTAATGTCTTCTTCTGATGTGGACATGTGATGCGATGTGGACAAAGGAATAAACATTTTAATGTTGCAGGTCAGTTGGTGCCAACAGACCTGCAACATTAAAATGTTTCTTTCTTTGTCCACATCTTTACATCTTTCTTTTGTTTATTGTAAGCTACCGGTAATGTCTTCTTCTGATGTGGACATGTGATGTGATATTGACAAACAAAGAAACATTTTAATGTTGCAGGTCAGTTGGTGCCAACAGACCTGCAACATTAAAATGTTTATTTTTTTGTCCACATCACATCTTTCTTTTGTTTACTGTAAGCTATCGGTAATGTCTTCTTCTGATGTGGACATGTAATGTGATGTGGACAAACAAAGAAACATTTTAATGTTGCAGGTCAGTTGGTGCCAACAGACCTACAACATTAAAATGTGTATTTCTTTGTCCACATCACATCTTTCTTTTGTTTACTGTAATCTACCAGTAATGTCTTCTTCTGACGTGGACATGTGATGTGATGTGGACAAACAAAGAATCATTTTAATGTTGCAGGTCTGTTGGTGCGCTCACAGCAGGTCTGTGAGTGCGCGCTCGATTCTTTTGTTTACTGTAGCCCGACGCAAATGTCTGCTTTTTGTCTTTCTCACGCCAGGTCCAGACGTATGGGATCACTGCCGACCACTGAATATTATCTGAAATAGCAGAAAGAAGCTTAAATGTCTTAGAAATTAGTAGAGAGAGTACATTTTTGCAGAATTTGGCTGGAAAAAGTTGAAATGAGTTCAAATAATGTGGAATGTGTTGAAACAAGCCTAAATTAGCATAAAAACAGCTTAATAGTAGCTAAAATAGCAGAAGAAGCTGAAACTAGCAGAAATAAGCACAAAGCAGCAGAAGATGAAGTATCTGAAACAATCTGAAATTGAAAAAAATCTGAAATAAGTAGAAATAAGCAAAATAAAGTTGAAAATATCTGAATAAAGCTGAAATTGGCCAAAAACAGCTGAACAACAGCTAAAACAAGCAGAAACAATCTTAAATTACCAGAAGGAAGTTGGTAGAGCATGGTTTTGCTGAATTAGGCTGAAAAAAGTTGGATTGATTAAAAAAAATTGTTGAAATAGCTGAAAAAGCTGAAACTATCATAAAACAGCTAAATAGTAGCTAAAATAGCTAAAATATCCCAATCTTTCAAAAATCATCTGAAAGAAGCATAATGATCTGAAGTTAGCAGAAATAAGTCAATAGAAGTACAAAAATGTTGAAGTAAGCTGCATAAAGCTGAAAAGAGTGCAAAGCAGTTGAAAAAACAGCTGAAATTAGCTGAAAGTAGCTGAAATATTTTTTAAAAAATGTACAAGGTAGCTGAAGGAAGCTAAGCTGGTCCAAAATGTGAAAGGAGTAGTGAAATATTCTAAAGAGTTCCAAAGATATCAAGGATGAAAAATTAGCTCCATTCATTTTCAATGGGGAAGAAAATGGCCGAAAAGGCTAAATAATTCAAAAAGCTAAAGTTGCACCAATACCAAAAGTCATAGCACCCATGTCCTAAATGAGCTGAACATTTTGATATATGAATTGTTGAAATAGCACAAAAACTGTAGGAGGAGTAGCGTGCCGAAAAACGTACGGAATCAGGATAGTACCCGGAAGAATAATAATAATAACTAGAAAAACCGCATTTCCTGCGAAAATGCACGTGTGAATGCCTTAGCGCCGCTCCGCCCTTCTCGCGGCGATCGCGGGAAGTCGAGCTGGTCCACCCTGAAACACTCTCGTGCCTTTCCCGTACCCTTTCGGCACCCAATGCACGCACCCAATTTGGTCCACATTCCAAAATGGCCGCCTTCCCATTTATCGTACAACGTTGATGCCAGAGGGTTTTCTGTGCGTCTTGGTGAATTGGACAAGCGTACCAAATTTCATGATCCTACGTGAAACTAAGGCCAATGCGGAGGGTAGTTTGAAATTTTCTAGGTGGCGCTCTTGAGCCGTTTCTTTTGAAATTTTGGCCACGCCCCCAAAATATGTAATTGTTCACCAGTCCTGATGAGTCCGCCAATTTTGGTGAGTTTTGGGATATGAAAAAGCCCCCAAAATGCTATTTCATTTTAGCTCCATTCATTTTCAATGGGATAAAAATGGCCGAAAAGGTCGCCTTTCCTTTCATCGCACAACGTTGGTGCCAGAGGGTTTTCTGTGCGCCTTGGTGAATCGGGGAGGTGTACCAAATTTCATGATCCTACGTGAAACTAAGGCCAATGCGGAGGGTAGTTTGAAATATTCTAGGTGGCGCTCTTGAGCCCTTTCTGTTGCAATTTTGGCCACGCCCCCAAAATATGTAATCGTTCACCAGTCCTGACGAGTCTGCCAAATTTGGTGAGTTTTGGGATATGATAAAGCTCCCAAAAGGCCAAACGTATTGTGACGGCGTTACGTCTGATTCGCCACATCGCCACGCCCACATGCTCCACCCAAAACAACCAGTCGTGGAAAGCTTGTTACAGCAACATGTCTTCGGTCACTGGACAGACCGTCACGCTGATTAGGTAACAGGTGTCCGATCGGGATGTTCAATGTACAACTGTACACTTCCTGTTGTGAGGGGGCGTGGCTTAATTATTGTCATGATTTGACCATTCAGTATTGCAGGGGACCGGATGTGGGTCAATCACTGAAGGTTTGATGTATTAGACTGTTTTCGTGTAGGTGCTATTAGTGTTTCGTTTGTGACGGCGTGACGGCTGATTCGCCACATCGCCACGCCCACATGCTCCACCCAAAACGGTCAGTGTTGGAAAGCTTGTTACAGCAACATGTCTTCGGTCACTGGACAGACCGTCCCGCTGATTAGGTAACAGGTGTCCGATCGGGACGTTCAATGTATAACTGTACACTTCCTGTTGTGAGGGGGCGTGGCTTAATTAATGTCATGATTTGACCATTCAGTATTGTAAGGGACCGGTTGTGGGTCAATCACTGAAGGTTTGATGTATTAGACGGTTTTCGTGTAGGTGCTATTAGTGTTTCGTTTTTCATGGCGAGATGCCTAATTTTGAGGCCAGGCCACGCCCCTTCAGCATATATGAAAACGTGAGGTTTTGATCATTTTTTACTCCCCCATGTCTGAGTGATGAGTCTGCCAAATTTGGTGAGATTTAGGATATGATAAAGCCCCCAACATGCCATTTCATTTTAGCTCCATTCATTTTCAATGGGAAAAAAATGGCCGAAAAGGCTAAATAATTCAAAAAGCTAAAGTTGCAGCATTACCAAAAGTCATAGCCGGATTGTCCTGAACGAGCTGGACATTTTGATATATGAATTGTTGAAATGGCACCAAAACTGTGCGAGTAGTTACATGCCAAAAAACGTACGGAATGAAGATAGTAACATCTATAAATAAATATAAACACAATCTCTATAGTGTGAATGCCTTGTTGGCATTCACACAACTAGAAAATTTGCATTTCCTACGAAAATGCACGTGTGAATGCCTTAGCGCCGCTCCGCCCTTCTCGTGGCGACCGCGGGAAGTCGAGCTAGTCCACCCTGAAACACTCTCGTGCCTTTCCCGTACCCGTTCGGCACCCAATGTATGCACCCAATTTGGTCCACATTCCAAAATGGCCGCCTTCCCATTTATCGTACAATGTTGATGCCAGAGGGTTTTCTGTACGTCTTTGTGAATTGGACAAGTGTACCAAATTTCATGATCCTACGTGAAACTAAGGCCAATGCGGAGGGTAGTTTGAAATATTCTAGGTGGCGCTCTTGAGCCGTTTCTGTTGCAATTTTGGCCACGCCCCCAAAATATGTAATTTTTCACCAGTCCTGACGAGTCTGCCAAATTTGGTGAGTTTTGGGATATGATAAAGCTCCCAAAAGGCCAAACGTATTGTGACGGCGTTACGTCTGATTCGCCACATCGCCACGCCCACATGCTCCACCCAAAACGGTCAGTGTTGGAAAGCTTGTTACATCAACATGTCTTTGGTCACTGGAAAGACCGTCATGCTGATTAGGTAACAGGTGTCCGATCGGGACCTTCAATGTACAACTGTACACTTCCTGTTGTGAGGGGGCGTGGCTTAATTAATGTCATGATTTGACCATTCAGTATTGCAGGGGACCGGATGTGGGTCAATCACTGAAGGTTTGATGTATTAGACAGTTTTCGTGTAGGTGCTATTAGTGTTTCGTTTGTGACGGCGTTACGTCTGATTCGCCACGTCGCCACGCCCACATGCTCCACCCAAAACGGTCAGTGTTGGAAAGCTTGTTACAGCAACATGTCTTCGGTCACTGGACAGACCGTCCCGCTGATTAGGTAACAGGTGTCCGATCGGGACCTTCAATGTATAACTGTACACTTCCTGTTGTGAGGGGGCGTGGCTTAATTAATGTCATGATTTGACCATTCAGTATTGTAGGGGACCGGTTGTGGGTCAATCACTGAAGGTTTGATGTATTAGACAGTTTTCTTGTAGGTGCTATTAGTGTTTCGTTTTTCATGGCGAGATACCTAACTTTGAGGCCAGGCCACGCCCCTTCAGCATATATGAAAATGCGAGGTTTTGATAAATATTTACTCCCCCATGTCTGAATGATGAGTCTGCCAAATTTGGTGAGTTTTAGGGTATGATAAAGCCCCCAAAAGACCATTTCATTTTAGCTCCATTCATTTTCAATGGGAAAAAAATGGCCGAAAAGGCTAATTATTTCAAAAAGCGCAACTTGCAGCATTACCAAAAGTCATAGCTGGATTGTCCTGAGCGAGCTGAACATTTTGATATATGAATCGTTGAAATGGCACAAATACTCTAGGAGGAGTAGCGTGCCAAAAAACGTACGGATGGAAGATAGTAACATCTATAAAGAATAATAATAACTAGAAAAACCGCATTTCCTACGAAAATGCACGTGTGAATGCCTTAGCGCCGCTCCGCCCTTCTCGCGGCGACCGCGGGAAGTCGAGCTGGTCCACCCCGAAACACTCTCGTGCCTTTCCCGTACCCGTTCGGCACCCAGTGCGTGCACTCAATTTGGTCCACATTCCAAAATGGCCGCCTTCCCATTTATCGTACAACGTTGACGCCAGAGGGTTTTCTGTGCGTCTTGGTGAATTGGACAAGTGTACCAAATTTCATGATCCTACGTGAAACTAAGGCCAATGCGGAGGGTAGTTTGAAATTTTCTAGGTGGCGCTCTTGAGCCCTTTCTGTTGCAATTTTGGCCACGCCCCCAAAATATGTAATTTTTCACCAGTCCTGACGAGTCTGCCAAATTTGGTGAGTTTTGGGATATGATAAAGCTCCCAAAAGGCCAAACGTATTGTGACGGCGTTACGTCTGATTCGCCACATCGCCACGCCCACATGCTCCACCCAAAACGGTCAGTGTTGGAAAGCTTGTTACAGCAACATGTCTTCGGTCACTGGACAGACCGTCACGCTGATTAGGTAACAGGTGTCCGATCGGGATGTTCAATGTACAACTGTACACTTCCTGTTGTGAGGGGGCGTGGCTTAATTATTGTCATGATTTGACCATTCAGTATTGCAGGGGACCGGATGTGGGTCAATCACTGAAGGTTTGATGTATTAGACTGTTTTCGTGTAGGTGCTATTAGTGTTTCGTTTGTGACGGCGTGACGGCTGATTCGCCACATCGCCACGCCCACATGCTCCACCCAAAACGGTCAGTGTTGGAAAGCTTGTTACAGCAACATGTCTTCGGTCACTGGACAGACCGTCCCGCTGATTAGGTAACAGGTGTCCGATCGGGACGTTCAATGTATAACTGTACACTTCCTGTTGTGAGGGGGCGTGGCTTAATTAATGTCATGATTTGACCATTCAGTATTGTAGGGGACCGGTTGTGGGTCAATCACTGAAGGTTTGATGTATTAGACGGTTTTCGTGTAGGTGCTATTAGTGTTTCGTTTTTCATGGCGAGATACCTAACTTTGAGGCCAGGCCACGCCCCTTCACCATATATAAAAACGCGAGGTTTTGATAATTTTTTACTCCCCCATGTCTGAGTGATGAGTCTGCCAAATTTGGTGAGATTTAGGATATGATAAATCCTCCAAAAGGCCATTTCATTTTAGCTCCATTCATTTTCAATGGGAAAAAAATGGCCGAAAAGGCTTAATATTTCAAAAAGCGAAAGTTGCAACATTACCAAAAGTCATAGCTGGATTGTCCTGAACGAGCTGAACATTTTGATATATGAATCGTTGAAATAGCACAAATACTCTAGGAGGAGTAGGACGCCAAAAAACGTACGGATGGAAGATAGTAACATCTATAAAGAATAATAATAAATATAAACACAATCTCTATAGTGTGAATGCCTTGTTGGCATTCACACAATAAATATAAACACAATCTCTATAGTGTGAATGCCTTGTTGGCATTCACACAACTAGAAAAACCGCATTTCCTGCGAAAATGCACGTGTGAATGCCTTAGCGCCGCTCCGCCCTTCTTGCGACGACCGCGGGAAGTCGAGCTGGTCCACCCCGAAACGCTCTCGTGCCTTTCCCGTGCCCGTCCGGCACCCAATGTACGCACCCGATTTGGTCCACATTCCAAAATGGCCGCCTTCCCATTTATCGTACGACGTTGATGCCAGAGGGTTTTCTGTGCGTCTTTGTGAATTGGACAAATGTACCAAATTTCATGATCCTACGTGTAACTAAGGCCAATGCGGAGGGTAGTTTGAAATTTTCTAGGTGGCGCTCTTGAGTCGTTTCTGTTGCAATTTTGGCCACGCCCACAAAATATGTAATCGTTCACCAGTCCTGATGAGTCTGCCAATTTTGGTGAGTTTTGGGATACGACAAAGCCCCCAAAATGCTATTTCATTTTAGCTCCATTCATTTTCAATGGGATAAAAATGGCCGAAAAAGTCGCCTTTCCTTTGATCGTACAACGTTGGTGCCAGAGGGTTTTCTGTGCGCCTTGGTGAATCGGGGAGGTGTACCAAATTTCATGATCCTACGTGAAACTAAGGCCAATGCGGAGGGTAGTTTGAAATATTCTAGGTGGCGCTCTTGAGCCCTTTCTGTTGCAATTTTGGCCACGCCCCCAAAATATGTAATTTTTCACCAGTCCTGACGAGTCTGCCAAATTTGGTGAGTTTTGGGATATGATAAAGCTCCCAAAAGGCCAAACGTATTGTGACGGCGTTACGTCTGATTCGCCACATCGCCACGCCTACATGCTCCACCCAAAACAACCAGTCGTGGAAAGCTTGTTACAGCAACATGTCTTCGGTCACTGGACAGACCGTCACGCTGATTAGGTAACAGGTGTCCGATCGGGATGTTCAATGTACAACTGTACACTTCCTGTTGTGAGGGGGCGTGGCTTAATTATTGTCATGATTTGACCATTCAGTATTGCAGGGGACCGGATGTGGGTCAATCACTGAAGGTTTGATGTATTAGACTGTTTTCGTGTAGGTGCTATTAGTGTTTCGTTTGTGACGGCGTGACGGCTGATTCGCCACATCGCCACGCCCACATGCTCCACCCAAAACGGTCAGTGTTGGAAAGCTTGTTACAGCAACATGTCTTCGGTCACTGGACAGACCGTCCCGCTGATTAGGTAACAGGTGTCCGATCGGGACGTTCAATGTATAACTGTACACTTCCTGTTGTGAGGGGGCGTGGCTTAATTAATGTCATGATTTGACCATTCAGTATTGTAGGGGACCGGTTGTGGGTCAATCACTGAAGGTTTGATGTATTAGACGGTTTTCGTGTAGGTGCTATTAGTGTTTCGTTTTTCATGGCGAGATGCCTAACTTTGAGGCCAGGCCACGCCCCTTCAGCATAAATGAAAACGCGAGGTGTTGATCATTTATTACTCCCCCATGTCTAAGTGATGAGTCTGCCAAATTTGGTGAGATTTAGGATATGATAAAGCCCCCAAAATGCCATTTCATTTTAGCTCCATTCATTTTCAATGGGAAAAAAATGGCCGAAAAGGCTAGATATCTCAAAAAGCTAAAGTTGCAGCATTACCAAAAGTCATAGCTGGATTGTCCTGAGCGAGCTGAACATTTTGATATATGAATCGTTGAAATGGCACAAATACTCTAGGAGGAGTAGCGTGCCAAAAAACGTACGGACGGAAGATAGTAACATATAGGAATAATAATAAATATAAACACAATCTCTATAGTGTGAATGCCTTGTTGGCATTCACACAACTAGAAAAACCGCATTTCCTGCGAAAATGCACGTGTGAATGCCTTAGCGCCGCTCCGCCCTTCTCGCGGCGACCGCGGGAAGTCGAGCTGGTCCACCCCGAAACACTCTCGTGCCTTTCCCGTACCCGTTCGGCACCTAGTGCGTGCACTCAATTTGGTCCACATTCCAAAATGGCCGCCTTCCCATTTATCGTACAACGTTGACGCCAGAGGGTTTTCTGTGCGTCTTGGGGAATTGGACAAGTGTACCAAATTTCATGATCCTACGTGAAACTAAGGCCAATGCGGAGGGTAGTTTGAAATTTTCTAGGTGGCGCTCTTGAGCCGTTTCTTTTGAAATTTTGGCCACGCCCCCAAAATATGTAATCGTTCACCAGTCCTGATGAGTCTGCCAATTTTGGTGAGTTTTGGGATATGAAAAAGCCCCCAAAATGCTATTTCATTTTAGCTCCATTCATTTTCAATGGGATAAAAATGGCCGAAAAGGTCGCCTTTCCTTTCATCGTACAACGTTGGTGCCAGAGGGTTTTCTGTGCGCCTTGGTGAATCGGGGAGGTGTACCAAATTTCATGATCCTACGTGAAACTAAGGCCAATGCGGAGGGTAATTTGAAATATTCTAGGTGGCGCTCTTGAGCCCTTTCTGTTGCAATTTTGGCCACGCCCCCAAAATATGTAATTTTTCACCAGTCCTGACGAGTCTGCCAAATTTGGTGAGTTTTGGGATATGATAAAGCTCCCAAAAGGCCAAACGTATTGTGACGGCGTTACGTCTGATTCGCCACATCGCCACGCCCACATGCTCCACCCAAAACAGTCAGTGTTGGAAACCTTGTTACAACACATGTCTTCGGTCACTGGACAGACCGTCACGCTGATTAGGTAACAGGTGTCCAATCGGGACGTTCAATGTACAACTGTACACTTCCTGTTGTGAGGGGGCGTGGCTTAATTAATGTCATGATTTGATCATTCAGTATTGCAGGGGACCAGATGTGGGTCAATCACTGAAGGTTTGATGTGTTAGACATTCTTCGTGTAGGTGCTATTAGTGTTTCGTTTTTCATGGCGAGATGCCTAACTTTGAGGCCAGGCCACGCCCCTTTTGTCCACGCGCCCCAAATATGTAATGTTTCACAGGTCCTGATGAGTCTGCAAAATTTGGTGTGTTTTGTGATATGATAAAGCCCCCAAAAGGCCAAACGTATTGTGACGGCGTTACGTCTGATTCGCCACATCGCCACGCCCACATGCTCCACCCAAAACGGTCAGTGTTGGAAAGGTTGTTACAGCAACATGTCTTTGGTCACTGGACAGACCGTCACGCTGATTAGGTAACAGGTGTCCGATCGGGACGTTCAATGTACAACTGTACACTTCCTGTTGTGAGGGGGCGTGGCTTAATTAATGTCATGATTTGACCATTCAGTATTGCAGGGGACTGGTTGTGGGTCAATCACTGAAGGTTTGATGTATTAGACAGTTTTCGTGTAGGTGCTATTAGTGTTTCGTTTTTCATGGCGAGATACCTAACTTTGAGGCCAGGCCACGCCCCTTCATCATATATGAAAACATGAGGTTTTGATCATTTTTTACTCCCCCATGTCTGAGTGATGAGTCTGCCAAATTTGGTGAGATTTAGGATATGATAAAGCCCCCAAACGGCCATTTCATTTTAGCTCCATTCATTTTCAATGGGAAAAAGATGGCCGAAAAGGCTGAATATCTCAAAAAGCTAAAGTTGCAGCATTACCAAAAGTCATAGCCGGATTGTCCTAAATGAGCTGAACATTTTGATATATGAATTGTTGAAATCGCACCAAAACTGTGCGAGTAGTTACATGCCAAAAAACGTACGGAATGAAGATAGTAACATCTATAAACTATAAATAAATATAAACACAATCTCTATAGTGTGAATGCCTTGTTGGCATTCACACAACTAGATTGCATTTCCTGAGAAAATGCATGTGTGAATGCCAAAATGGCCGCTTCACCCAACTTGCATGTTCAATCAAAATGGCCGCTTCACCTAATGTATGTTAGAGATTGTCCATAGCTACAACCTCACCAAATTTCAGCTCTCTATGAATAAAGATGGCTGAGTTAAAGCCATTTGAAAGTAGCGTTGGCAGACATCAGCTGAAATTGGCCAAAAACAGCTGCACAACAGCTAAAATAAGCAGAAAATATCTTAAATTACCAGAAGGAAGTTGGTAGAACATGGTTTTGCTGAATTAAGCTGAAAAAAGTTGGATTGATTAAAAAAAATTGTTGAAAAAGCTGAAATTTGTATAAACAGCTAAATAGTAGCTAAAATAGCAAAAATATCTTAATCTTTAAAAAATTAGCTGAAAGGAGCAAAATAATCTGAAATTAGCATAAATAAGTCAGTAGAAGTACAAAAATGTTGAAGTAAGCTGCATTAAGCTGAAAAGATCGCAAAATCGTTGAAGAAACAGCTGAAAGTAGCTGAAAGTAGCCGAAATATTTTTAAAAAATGTACAAGGTAGCTGAAGGAAGCTGAGTTGGTCCAAAATGTGAAAGGAGTAGTGAAATATTGTAATGAGTTCCAAAGATATCAAGGATGCAAAATGAGCTCATTGAGTTCATTTGAGCTCCATTCATTTTCAATGGGAAAAAAATGGCCGAAAAGGCTGAATATTTCAAAAAGCTAAAGTTGCACCAATACCAAAAGTCATAGCCATCATGTCCTGAATGAGCTGAACATTTTGATATATGAATTGTTGAAATAGCACAAAAACTGTAGGAGGAGTAGCGTGCCAAAAAACGTACGGAATCAGGATAGTAACAGATGTAATTGTAACACTAGAAAATTTGCATTTCCTGCGAAAATGCACGTGTGAATGCCTTAGCGCCGCTCCGCCCTTCTCGTGGCGACCGCGGGAAGTCGAGCTAGTTCACCCTGAAACACTCTCGTGCCTTTCCCGTACCCGTTGGGCACCCAAAGCGTGCACCCAATTTGGTCCACATTCCAAAATGGCCGCCTTCCCATTTATCGTATTACGTTGACGCCAGAGGGTTTTCTGTGCGTCTTGGTGAATTGGACAAGTGTACCAAATTTCATGATCCTACGTGAAACTAAGGCCAATGCGGAGGGTAGTTTGAAATATTCTAGGTGGCGCTCTTGAGCCGTTTCTTTTGCAATTTTGGCCACGCCCCCAAAATATGTAATTTTTCACCAGTCCTGATGAGTCTGCCAAATTTGGTGAGTTTTGGGATATGATAAAGCCCCCAAAAGGCCAAACGTATTGTGACGGCGTTACGTCTGATTCGCCACATCGCCACGCCCACATGCTCCACCCAAAACGGTCAGTGTTGGAAAGCTTGTTACAGCAACATGTCTTCGGTCACTGGACAGACCGTCACGCTGATTAGGTAACAGGTGTCCGATCGGGATGTTCAATGTACAACTGTACACTTCCTGTTGTGAGGGGGCGTGGCTTAATTATTGTCATGATTTGACCATTCAGTATTGCAGGGGACCGGATGTGGGTCAATCACTGAAGGTTTGATGTATTAGACTGTTTTCGTGTAGGTGCTATTAGTGTTTCGTTTGTGACGGCGTGACGGCTGATTCGCCACATCGCCACGCCCACATGCTCCACCCAAAACGGTCAGTGTTGGAAAGCTTGTTACAGCAACATGTCTTCGGTCACTGGACAGACCGTCCCGCTGATTAGGTAACAGGTGTCCGATCGGGACGTTCAATGTATAACTGTACACTTCCTGTTGTGAGGGGGCGTGGCTTAATTAATGTCATGATTTGACCATTCAGTATTGCAGGGGAGTGGTTGTGGGTCAATCACTGAAGGTTTGATGTATTAGACGGTTTTCGTGTAGGTGCTATTAGTGTTTCGTTTTTCATGGCGAGATGCCTAACTTTGAGGCCAGGCCACGCCCCTTCAGCATATATGAAAATGCGAGGTTTTGATAAATCTTTACTCCCCCATGTCTGAATGATGAGTCTGCCAAATTTGGTGAGTTTTAGGATACGATAAAGCCCCCAAAAGGCCATTTCATTTTAGCTCCATTCATTTTCAATGGGAAAAAAATGGCCGAAAAGGCTAAATATCTCAAAAAGCTAAAGTTGCACCATTACCAAAACTCATAGCTGGATTGTCCTGAACGAGCTGAACATTTTGATATATGATATGTTGAAATGGCACGAAAACTGTAGGAGGAGTAGGACGCCAAAAAACGTACGGACGGAAGATAGTAACATATAAGAATAATAATAAATAATAAATATAAACACAATCTCTATAGTGTGAATGCCTTGTTGGCATTCACACAACTAGAAAAACCGCATTTCCTACGAAAATGCACGTGTGAATGCCTTAGCGCCGCTCCGCCCTTCTCGTGGCGACCGCGGGAAGTCCAGCTGGTCCACCCTGAAACACTCTCGTGCCTTTCCCGTACCCGTTCGGCACCCAATGCACGCACCCAATTTGGTCCACATTCCAAAATGGCCGCCTTCCCATTTATCGTACAACGTTGACGCCAGAGGGTTTTCTGTGCGTCTTGGTGAATTGGACAAGTGTACCAAATTTCATGATCCTACGTGAAACTAAGGCCAATGCGGAGGGTAGTTTGAAATATTCTAGGTGGCGCTCTTGAGCCCTTTCTGTTGCAATTTTGGCCACGCCCCCAAAATATGTAATTTTTCACCAGTCCTGACGAGTCTGCCAAATTTGGTGAGTTTTGGGATATGATAAAGCTCCCAAAAGGCCAAACGTATTGTGACGGCGTTACGTCTGATTCGCCACATCGCCACGCCCACATGCTCCACCCAAAACAACCAGTCGTGGAAAGCTTGTTACAGCAACATGTCTTCGGTCACTGGACAGACGTCACGCTGATTAGGTAACAGGTGTCCGATCGGGATGTTCAATGTACAACTGTACACTTCCTGTTGTTAGGGGGCGTGGCTTAATTATTGTCATAATTTGACCATTCAGTATTGCAGGGGACCGGATGTGGGTCAATCACTGAAGGTTTGATGTATTAGACGGTTTTCGTGTAGGTGCTATTAGTGTTTCGTTTGTGACGGCGTTACGTCCGATTCGCCACATCGCCACGCCCACATGCTCCACCCAAAACGGTCAGTGTTGGAAAGCTTGTTACAGCAACATGTCTTCGGTCACTGGACAGACCGTCACGCTGATTAGGTAACAGGTGTCCGATCGGGACGTTCAATGTACAACTGTACACTTCCTGTTGTGAGGGGGCGTGGCTTAATTATTGTCATGATTTGACCATTCAGTATTGCAGGGGACCGGATGTGGGTCAATCACTGAAGGTTTGATGTATTAGACTGTTTTCGTGTAGGTGCTATTAGTGTTTCGTTTGTGACGGCGTGACGGCTGATTCGCCACATCGCCACGCCCACATGCTCCACCCAAAACGGTCAGTGTTGGAAAGCTTGTTACAGCAACATGTCTTCGGTCACTGGACAGACCGTCCCGCTGATTAGGTAACAGGTGTCCGATCGGGACGTTCAATGTATAACTGTACACTTCCTGTTGTGAGGGGGCGTGGCTTAATTAATGTCATGATTTGACCATTCAGTATTGCAGGGGAGTGGTTGTGGGTCAATCACTGAAGGTTTGATGTATTAGACGGTTTTCGTGTAGGTGCTATTAGTGTTTCGTTTTTCATGGCGAGATACCTAACTTTGAGGCCAGGCCACGCCCCTTCACCATATATAAAAACGCGAGGTTTTGATCATTTTTTACTCCCCCATGTCTGAGTGATGAGTCTGCCAAATTTGGTGAGATTTAGGATATGATAAATCCTCCAAAAGGCCATTTCATTTTAGCTCCATTCATTTTCAATGGGAAAAAAATGGCCGAAAAGGCTTAATATTTCAAAAAGCGAAAGTTGCAACATTACCAAAAGTCATACCTGGATTGTCCTGAACGAGCTGAACATTTTGATATATGAATGTTGAAATGGCACGAAAACTGTAGGAGGAGTAGGACGCCAAAAAACGTACGGACGGAAGATAGTAACATATAAGAATAATAATAATAACTAGAAAAACCGCATTTCCTGCGAAAATGCACGTGTGAATGCCTTAGCGCCGCTCCGCCCTTCTCGCGGCGACCGCGGGAAGTCGAGCTGGTCCACCCCGAAACACTCTCGTGCCTTTCCCGTACCCGTTCGGCACCTAGTGCGTGCACTCAATTTGGTCCACATTCCAAAATGGCCGCCTTCCCATTTATCGTACAACGTTGACGCCAGAGGGTTTTCTGTGCGTCTTGGTGAATTGGACAAGTGTACCAAATTTCATGATCCTACGTGAAACTAAGGCCAATGCGGAGGGTAGTTTGAAATTTTCTAGGTGGCGCTCTTGAGCCCTTTCTGTTGCAATTTTGGCCACGCCCCCAAAATATGTAATTTTTCACCAGTCCTGACGAGTCTGCCAAATTTGGTGAGTTTTGGGATATGATAAAGCTCCCAAAAGGCCAAACGTATTGTGACGGCGTTACGTCTGATTCGCCACATCGCCACGCCCACATGCTCCACCCAAAACGGTCAGTGTTGGAAAGCTTGTTACAGCAACATGTCTTCGGTCACTGGACAGACCGTCACGCTGATTAGGTAACAGGTGTCCGATCGGGATGTTCAATGTACAACTGTACACTTCCTGTTGTGAGGGGGCGTGGCTTAATTATTGTCATGATTTGACCATTCAGTATTGCAGGGGACCGGATGTGGGTCAATCACTGAAGGTTTGATGTATTAGACTGTTTTCGTGTAGGTGCTATTAGTGTTTCGTTTGTGACGGCGTGACGGCTGATTCGCCACATCGCCACGCCCACATGCTCCACCCAAAACGGTCAGTGTTGGAAAGCTTGTTACAGCAACATGTCTTCGGTCACTGGACAGACCGTCCCGCTGATTAGGTAACAGGTGTCCGATCGGGACGTTCAATGTATAACTGTACACTTCCTGTTGTGAGGGGGCGTGGCTTAATTAATGTCATGATTTGACCATTCAGTATTGCAGGGGAGTGGTTGTGGGTCAATCACTGAAGGTTTGATGTATTAGACGGTTTTCGTGTAGGTGCTATTAGTGTTTCGTTTTTCATGGCGAGATGCCTAACTTTGAGGCCAGGCCACGCCCCTTCAGCATATATGAAAATGCGAGGTTTTGATCATTTGTTACTCCTGCATGTCTGAGTGATGAGTCTGCCAAATTTGGTGAGTTTTAGGGTATGATAAAGCCCCCAAAAGACCATTTCATTTTAGCTCCATTCATTTTCAATGGGAAAAAAATGGCCGAAAAGGCTTAATATTTCAAAAAGCGCAACTTGCAGCATTACCAAAAGTCATAGCTGGATTGTCCTGAACGAGCTGAACATTTTGATATATGAATCGTTGAAATGGCACAAATACTCTAGGAGGAGTAGCGTGCCAAAAAACGTACGGACGGAAGATAGTAACTATAACTAGAAAAACCGCATTTCCTACGAAAATGCACGTGTGAATGCCTTAGCGCCGCTCCGCCCTTCTCGCGGCGACCGCGGGAAGTCGAGCTGGTCCACCCCGAAACACTCTCGTGCCTTTCCCGTACCCGTTCGGCACCCAGTGCGTGCACTCAATTTGGTCCACATTCCAAAATGGCCGCCTTCCCATTTATCGTACAACGTTGACGCCAGAGGGTTTTCTGTGCGTCTTGGTGAATTGGACAAGTGTACCAAATTTCATGATCCTACGTGAAACTAAGGCCAATGCGGAGGGTAGTTTGAAATTTTCTAGGTGGCGCTCTTGAGCCCTTTCTGTTGCAATTTTGGCCACGCCCCCAAAATATGTAATTTTTCACCAGTCCTGACGAGTCTGCCAAATTTGGTGAGTTTTGGGATATGATAAAGCTCCCAAAAGGCCAAACGTATTGTGACGGCGTTACGTCTGATTCGCCACATCGCCACGCCCACATGCTCCACCCAAAACAACCAGTCGTGGAAAGCTTGTTACAGCAACATGTCTTCGGTCACTGGACAGACCGTCACGCTGATTAGGTAACAGGTGTCCGATCGGGATGTTCAATGTACAACTGTACACTTCCTGTTGTGAGGGGGCGTGGCTTAATTATTGTCATGATTTGACCATTCAGTATTGCAGGGGACCGGATGTGGGTCAATCACTGAAGGTTTGATGTATTAGACTGTTTTCGTGTAGGTGCTATTAGTGTTTCGTTTGTGACGGCGTGACGGCTGATTCGCCACATCGCCACGCCCACATGCTCCACCCAAAACGGTCAGTGTTGGAAAGCTTGTTACAGCAACATGTCTTCGGTCACTGGACAGACCGTCCCGCTGATTAGGTAACAGGTGTCCGATCGGGACGTTCAATGTATAACTGTACACTTCCTGTTGTGAGGGGGCGTGGCTTAATTAATGTCATGATTTGACCATTCAGTATTGCAGGGGAGTGGTTGTGGGTCAATCACTGAAGGTTTGATGTATTAGACGGTTTTCGTGTAGGTGCTATTAGTGTTTCGTTTTTCATGGCGAGATGCCTAACTTTGAGGCCAGGCCACGCCCCTTCAGCATATATGAAAATGCGAGGTTTTGATCATTTGTTACTCCTGCATGTCTGAGTGATGAGTCTGCCAAATTTGGTGAGTTTTAGGGTATGATAAAGCCCCCAAAAGACCATTTCATTTTAGCTCCATTCATTTTCAATGGGAAAAAAATGGCCGAAAAGGCTTAATATTTCAAAAAGCGCAACTTGCAGCATTACCAAAAGTCATAGCTGGATTGTCCTGAACGAGCTGAACATTTTGATATATGAATCGTTGAAATGGCACAAATACTCTAGGAGGAGTAGCGTGCCAAAAAACGTACGGACGGAAGATAGTAACTATAATAAATATAAACACAATCTCTATAGTGTGAATGCCTTGTTGGCATTCACACAATAATAAATATAAACACAATCTCTATAGTGTGAATGCCTTGTTGGCATTCACACAACTAGAAAAACCGCATTTCCTACGAAAATGCACGTGTGAATGCCTTAGCGCCGCTCCGCCCTTCTCGCGGCGACCGCGGGAAGTCGAGCTGGTCCACCCCGAAACACTCTCGTGCCTTTCCCGTACCCGTTCGGCACCCAGTGCGTGCACTCGATTTGGTCCACATTCCAAAATGGCCGCCTTCCCATTTATCGTACAACGTTGACGCCAGAGGGTTTTCTGTGCGTCTTGGTGAATTGGACAAGTGTACCAAATTTCATGATCCTACGTGAAACTAAGGCCAATGCGGAGGGTAGTTTGAAATATTCTAGGTGGCGCTCTTGAGCCCTTTCTGTTGCAATTTTGGCCACGCCCCCAAAATATGTAATTTTTCACCAGTCCTGACGAGTCTGCCAAATTTGGTGAGTTTTGGGATATGATAAAGCTCCCAAAAGGCCAAACGTATTGTGACGGCGTTACGTCTGATTCGCCACATCGCCACGCCCACATGCTCCACCCAAAACAACCAGTCGTGGAAAGCTTGTTACAGCAACATGTCTTCGGTCACTGGACAGACCGTCACGCTGATTAGGTAACAGGTGTCCGATCGGGATGTTCAATGTACAACTGTACACTTCCTGTTGTGAGGGGGCGTGGCTTAATTATTGTCATGATTTGACCATTCAGTATTGCAGGGGACCGGATGTGGGTCAATCACTGAAGGTTTGATGTATTAGACTGTTTTCGTGTAGGTGCTATTAGTGTTTCGTTTGTGACGGCGTGACGGCTGATTCGCCACATCGCCACGCCCACATGCTCCACCCAAAACGGTCAGTGTTGGAAAGCTTGTTACAGCAACATGTCTTCGGTCACTGGACAGACCGTCCCGCTGATTAGGTAACAGGTGTCCGATCGGGACGTTCAATGTATAACTGTACACTTCCTGTTGTGAGGGGGCGTGGCTTAATTAATGTCATGATTTGACCATTCAGTATTGTAGGGGACCGGTTGTGGGTCAATCACTGAAGGTTTGATGTATTAGACGGTTTTCGTGTAGGTGCTATTAGTGTTTCGTTTTTCATGGCGAGATGCCTAACATTGAGGCCAGGCCACGCCCCTTCAGCATATATGAAAACGCGAGGTGTTGATCATTTTTTACTCCCCCATGTATGAGTGATGAGTCTGCCAAATTTGGTGAGATTTAGGATATGATGAAGCCCCCAAAAGGCCATTTCATTTTAGCTCCATTCATTTTCAATGGGAAAAAGATGGCCGAAAAGGCTGAATATCTCAAAAAGCTAAAGTTGCAGCATTACCAAAAGTCATAGCCGGATTGTCCTGAACGAGCTGGACATTTTGATATATGAATTGTTGAAATGGCACCAAAACTGTGCGAGTAGTTACATGCCAAAAAACGTACGGAATGAAGATAGTAACATAAATAAATATAAACACAATCTCTATAGTGTGAATGCCTTGTTGGCATTCACACAATAAATATAAACACAATCTCTATAGTGTGAATGCCTTGTTGGCATTCACACAACTAGAAAAACCGCATTTCCTACGAAAATGCACGTGTGAATGCCTTAGCGCCGCTCCGCCCTTCTCGCGGCGACCGCGGGAAGTCGAGCTGGTCCACCCCGAAACACTCTCGTGCCTTTCCCGTACCCGTTCGGCACCTAGTGCGTGCACTCAATTTGGTCCACATTCCAAAATGGCCGCCTTCCCATTTATCGTACAACGTTGACGCCAGAGGGTTTTCTGTGCGTCTTGGTGAATTGGACAAGTGTACCAAATTTCATGATCCTACGTGAAACTAAGGCCAATGCGGAGGGTAGTTTGAAATTTTCTAGGTGGCGCTCTTGAGCCCTTTCTGTTGCAATTTTGGCCACGCCCCCAAAATATGTAATTTTTCACCAGTCCTGACGAGTCTGCCAAATTTGGTGAGTTTTGGGATATGATAAAGCTCCCAAAAGGCCAAACGTATTGTGACGGCGTTACGTCTGATTCGCCACATCGCCACGCCCACATGCTCCACCCAAAACAACCAGTCGTGGAAAGCTTGTTACAGCAACATGTCTTCGGTCACTGGACAGACCGTCACGCTGATTAGGTAACAGGTGTCCGATCGGGATGTTCAATGTACAACTGTACACTTCCTGTTGTGAGGGGGCGTGGCTTAATTATTGTCATGATTTGACCATTCAGTATTGCAGGGGACCGGATGTGGGTCAATCACTGAAGGTTTGATGTATTAGACTGTTTTCGTGTAGGTGCTATTAGTGTTTCGTTTGTGACGGCGTGACGGCTGATTCGCCACATCGCCACGCCCACATGCTCCACCCAAAACGGTCAGTGTTGGAAAGCTTGTTACAGCAACATGTCTTCGGTCACTGGACAGACCGTCCCGCTGATTAGGTAACAGGTGTCCGATCGGGACGTTCAATGTATAACTGTACACTTCCTGTTGTGAGGGGGCGTGGCTTAATTAATGTCATGATTTGACCATTCAGTATTGCAGGGGAGTGGTTGTGGGTCAATCACTGAAGGTTTGATGTATTAGACGGTTTTCGTGTAGGTGCTATTAGTGTTTCGTTTTTCATGGCGAGATGCCTAACTTTGAGGCCAGGCCACGCCCCTTCAGCATATATGAAAATGCGAGGTTTTGATCATTTGTTACTCCTGCATGTCTGAGTGATGAGTCTGCCAAATTTGGTGAGTTTTAGGGTATGATAAAGCCCCCAAAAGACCATTTCATTTTAGCTCCATTCATTTTCAATGGGAAAAAAATGGCCGAAAAGGCTTAATATTTCAAAAAGCGCAACTTGCAGCATTACCAAAAGTCATAGCTGGATTGTCCTGAACGAGCTGAACATTTTGATATATGAATCGTTGAAATGGCACAAATACTCTAGGAGGAGTAGCGTGCCAAAAAACGTACGGACGGAAGATAGTAACTATAACTAGAAAAACCGCATTTCCTGCGAAAATGCACGTGTGAATGCCTTAGCGCCGCTCCGCCCTTCTCGCGGCGACCGCGGGAAGTCGAGCTGGTCCACCCCGAAACGCTCTCGTGCCTTTCCCGTACCCGTTCGGCACCTAGTGCGTGCACTCGATTTGGTCCACATTCCAAAATGGCCGCCTTCCCATTTATCGTACAACGTTGACGCCAGAGGGTTTTCTGTGCGTCTTGGTGAATTGGACAAGTGTACCAAATTTCATGATCCTACGTGAAACTAAGGCCAATGCGGAGGGTAATTTGAAATATTCTAGGTGGCGCTCTTGAGCCCTTTCTGTTGCAATTTTGGCCACGCCCCCAAAATATGTAATTTTTCACCAGTCCTGACGAGTCTGCCAAATTTGGTGAGTTTTGGGATATGATAAAGCTCCCAAAAGGCCAAACGTATTGTGACGGCGTTACGTCTGATTCGCCACATCGCCACGCCCACATGCTCCACCCAAAACAACCAGTCGTGGAAAGCTTGTTACAGCAACATGTCTTCGGTCACTGGACAGACCGTCACGCTGATTAGGTAACAGGTGTCCGATCGGGATGTTCAATGTACAACTGTACACTTCCTGTTGTGAGGGGGCGTGGCTTAATTATTGTCATGATTTGACCATTCAGTATTGCAGGGGACCGGATGTGGGTCAATCACTGAAGGTTTGATGTATTAGACTGTTTTCGTGTAGGTGCTATTAGTGTTTCGTTTGTGACGGCGTGACGGCTGATTCGCCACATCGCCACGCCCACATGCTCCACCCAAAACGGTCAGTGTTGGAAAGCTTGTTACAGCAACATGTCTTCGGTCACTGGACAGACCGTCCCGCTGATTAGGTAACAGGTGTCCGATCGGGACGTTCAATGTATAACTGTACACTTCCTGTTGTGAGGGGGCGTGGCTTAATTAATGTCATGATTTGACCATTCAGTATTGCAGGGGAGTGGTTGTGGGTCAATCACTGAAGGTTTGATGTATTAGACGGTTTTCGTGTAGGTGCTATTAGTGTTTCGTTTTTCATGGCGAGATGCCTAACTTTGAGGCCAGGCCACGCCCCTTCAGCATATATGAAAATGCGAGGTTTTGATCATTTGTTACTCCTGCATGTCTGAGTGATGAGTCTGCCAAATTTGGTGAGTTTTAGGGTATGATAAAGCCCCCAAAAGACCATTTCATTTTAGCTCCATTCATTTTCAATGGGAAAAAAATGGCCGAAAAGGCTAATTATTTCAAAAAGCGCAACTTGCAGCATTACCAAAAGTCATAGCTGGATTGTCCTGAGCGAGCTGAACATTTTGATATATGAATCGTTGAAATGGCACAAAAACTCTAGGAGGAGTAGGACGCCAAAAAACGTACGGACGGAAGATAGTAACTATAAATAATAACTAGAAAATTTGCATTTCCTACGAAAATGCACGTGTGAATGCCTTAGCGCCGCTCCGCCCTTCTCGTGGCGACCGCGGGAAGTCGAGCTAGTCCACCCTGAAACACTCTCGTGCCTTTCCCGTACCCGTTCGGCACCCAATGTATGCACCCAATTTGGTCCACATTCCAAAATGGCCGCCTTCCCATTTATCGTACAATGTTGATGCCAGAGGGTTTTCTGTACGTCTTTGTGAATTGGACAAGTGTACCAAATTTCATGATCCTACGTGAAACTAAGGCCAATGCGGAGGGTAGTTTGAAATATTCTAGGTGGCGCTCTTGAGCCGTTTCTGTTGCAATTTTGGCCACGCCCCCAAAATATGTAATTTTTCACCAGTCCTGACGAGTCTGCCAAATTTGGTGAGTTTTGGGATATGATAAAGCTCCCAAAAGGCCAAACGTATTGTGACGGCGTTACGTCTGATTCGCCACATCGCCACGCCCACATGCTCCACCCAAAACGGTCAGTGTTGGAAAGCTTGTTACATCAACATGTCTTTGGTCACTGGAAAGACCGTCATGCTGATTAGGTAACAGGTGTCCGATCGGGACCTTCAATGTACAACTGTACACTTCCTGTTGTGAGGGGGCGTGGCTTAATTAATGTCATGATTTGACCATTCAGTATTGCAGGGGACCGGATGTGGGTCAATCACTGAAGGTTTGATGTATTAGACGGTTTTCGTGTAGGTGCTATTAGTGTTTCGTTTGTGACGGCGTTACGTCTGATTCGCCACGTCGCCACGCCCACATGCTCCACCCAAAACGGTCAGTGTTGGAAAGCTTGTTACAGCAACATGTCTTCGGTCACTGGACAGACCGTCCCGCTGATTAGGTAACAGGTGTCCGATCGGGACCTTCAATGTACAACTGTACACTTCCTGTTGTGAGGGGGCGTGGCTTAATTAATGTCATGATTTGACCATTCAGTATTGTAGGGGACCGGTTGTGGGTCAATCACTGAAGGTTTGATGTATTAGACAGTTTTCTTGTAGGTGCTATTAGTGTTTCGTTTTTCATGGCGAGATACCTAACTTTGAGGCCTGGCCACGCCCCTTCAGCATATATGAAAATGCGAGGTTTTGATAAATCTTTACTCCCCCATGTCTGAATGATGAGTCTGCCAAATTTGGTGAGTTTTAGGATACGATAAAGCCCCCAAAATGCCATTTCATTTTAGCTCCATTCATTTTCAATGGGAAAAAAATGGCCGAAAAGGCTAAATATCTCAAAAAGCTAAAGTTGCACCATTACCAAAAGTCATCGCTGGATTGTCCTGAACGAGCTGAACATTTTGATATATGACATGTTGAAATGGCACGAAAACTGTAGGAGGAGTAGGACGCCAAAAAACGTACGGACGGAAGATAGTAACATATAAGAATAATAATAATAACTAGAAAAACCGCATTTCCTGCGAAAATGCACGTGTGAATGCCTTAGTGCCGCTCCGCCCTTCTCGCGGCGACCGC
>JBBPBX010053150.1:9951-23945 GCA_038048925.1 Garcialebias charrua
CATCAGAGCCACAGATTGTGACAGCGCATTTAATCATTCTGGTTATTCATTTAATCAAAAGGCTCAAGAAGTAACAATACGTGAAGTGCATTGCTACTCCAGACAAGCCATATACTTTCAGGGATGAGCTTAAACATTTTTAATGCAGGGTTCGGTGGTGCAGGGTTCTGTGGAGAGATTATAAATTGTAAACATCTTACCTGTTGCAGATAGCTCCTTGAATGCCCACAGTTTGGAGAAATAGAGTTTAATTCTGACAGGATATAAATATGTAATAGATAGTTTGTGAGGAACTAAGATAAAAAGACAGTTTCACACCAGACTGAGAGTAAAGAGTTTGTGACACAAAATAGCAACAAAAAAAGCAAAGTCTCATTTGCAGTCTCATGCAGTTATGTTTATGTTTATGTTTATTAAATTTGTTCATTTTTTTTACAAAAGAAACACAATACAAGACAATCCCATAAATGATAACGTACAAAATATAAAAATGAAAGGTAGCAGAAAGAAGAATAAATCTTATTATATCTGCCCCTTTTTTCAAACAATCAGATTAAACAATAATAATCTTCCACCAACAGTACAAAATGACTAACTCTTTCTAATTTTCTAACTAATACAATACACATTACGTCATTTCATATATATTTTTTAACAAATTCATTTTGATCATTTTCTTAAATGTAAACATTGACTTGGCATTTTTAACTACATTCTCCAAGCCATTCCATAATCTAATTCCCTGGATTGAGGTAGAACGTCCCTTCAAACTGGTTCTGAATTGTGGTTTTACAAACATCTCTGTTCCCTTAAGGTTATAACAACTTTGTCTTTTAACAAAATGCATTTGGATATTTAAAGGTAAAGCGTTATTCGGAGCCCTACATAACTGATAAAATATTCCATCCATCCATCCATTTTCTTCCGCTTATCCGGGGTCGGGTCGCGGGGGTAGCAGCCTAAGTAGGGAGGCCCAGACTTCCCTCTCCCCAGCCACTTGGAGCAGCTCCTCTGGGGGAATCCCAAGGCGTTCCCAGGCCAGCCGAGAAACATAGTCCCTCCAGCGTATCCTGGGTCTTCCTCTGGGTCTCCTCCCGGTGGGACATGCCCGGAACACCTCACCCATCTTGATAAAATATTATAATCTACCAAATCATGGAACTTCAATAACTTCAGTTGATAAAATAATGTACTAGATGGATGACGGTAATGTTTTCTAGTGATAATTCTTACAGCTCTTTTCTGTAATACAAAAATAGGCTTTGTGATTGTTTTACACGCTTTCCCCCAAACATCAATACAATAGATTAAGTGTGGAACAATGATTGTGTTATACAACAAATACAGAGCTTTATCATTCAATAGGTCTCTGACTTTGTACAGTACTGCAATCGATTTAGCTATTTTTATTCTTACAGAATTTATGTGTTGTTTCCATGTCAGTTTGTCATCAATGATAACACCCAAAAACTTCACCTCACTCACTCTACAAATCTCAACACCCTCAATTTTGAGTGGAACATCAACAGTTTTCTTTTTATTACTGAATATCATGTAATTAGTTTTTTCTAGATTTAATGATAATTTATTGATTTTAAACCAAGTTTGTATTTTGACAAATTCTGTCTTTATCAATTCCAACATTTGTTCTACATCTTCACCTAAACAGAAAAATGTGGTATCATCAGCAAAAAGTACACATTTAAGGAGTCCTGACACATTTACCAAGTCATTCACATATAAAATAAATAGCTTTGGTCCAAGTACAGAGCCTTGGGGAACTCCACATGTGATATTACAGAGGTCAGATCTTACATCATTTATTTGTACAAATTGTTTCCTATCTTTCAAGTAGCTAGATACCCACTGTAATGCTGGTCCTCTAATACCATATTTGTTCAGTTTTTCAAGGAGAATGGTGTGATCAATAGTATCGAATGCTTTTTTTAAATCAACAAAAATACTGACACAATATTGTTTTTGATCGACAGCAGTAGTTATTTGTTCCATTAATTCCATGAGAGCCATTGATGTAGAGTTTTTTGCTCTAAACCCATACTGACTGTTGCTTAGAATATTTTGTTTATCTATAAATTGATCTAGTCTGTTCACAAATAGTTTTTCAAGAATTTTTGAAAACTGTGGTAACAAGGATATAGGTCTATAATTGTTGAACACACATTTAAATGTTTTGAGAAACTGGTCATGTCCCACATCAAGGCAACCGTCAACATCAACGAGGACCCTCATCAATATGCATACCGAGAGAACCGATCAACAGAGGACGCCATCTCCTCTTTGGTCCACACTGCTCTCACTCACCTGGATCAGAAGGACTCATACGTGCGTCTGCTCTTTGTGGACTTCACATCTGCCTTCAACACCATGATCCCCCAAACTCTGATAGACAAACTATCTACACTTGGACTAAGCCCCTCCATTTGTAACTGGGTACTAGACTTCTTAACAAACAGACCACAGTCCGTGAAGATCCACAACTTCTCCTCCTCCACCATAACCCTCAGCACTGGCTCTCCCCAAGGATGTGTGCTGAGCCCTCTTCTGTTCACTCTGCTCACATATGATTGTACAGCCACACATCCAGGCTGTCATATTGTTAAGTTTGCAGATGATACAGCGGTGGTGGGATGCATCACAAACAATGATGAGTCCAGCTACAGACAGGAGGTGGAACACCTGGAGAGCTGGTGCAAAGAGAATAATCTTCACATGAATGTGAAGAAGACAAAGGAGATGATTGTGGACTTCAGAAGGAACAAACACACCCATGCCCCACTGAACATAGGTGGATCTGCGGTGGAGGTGGTCTCCAGCTACAAATACTTGGGTGTACACTTGAATGATAACCTCAGCTGGAGCAACAACACCACCAGCCTGATCAAGAAAGGTCATCAGAGACTCTACTTCCTCAGACGGCTGAGACGAGCTGGTCTGAGCAGCCCAGTTCTCACCTCCTTCTACAGGTGTGCAGTGGAGAGCATCCTGTGCTCCAGCATCAACGTGTGGCATGGAGGCTGCACAGTTGCAGAGAGGAAAGCTCTACAGAGAGTGGTGAAGGCTGCACAGAAGTCTGTTGGAGTCAGTCTCCCCACCATCACAGACATTTACACCTCCAGATGCAGGAAAAGAGCCACCTGCATCATGAAAGACCTCACTCACCCAGCACACTCACTCTTTGCCCCACTCCCCTCAGGACGGAGGTTGAGGAGCATCAAATGTAGAACCACTAGACTGAGGAACAGCTTCTACCCTGAGGCTGTTAGACTCATGAATAAATAAATAATAAGAATAAACACTGCAAAATATCACATCATGCTGATGCTGATCTGTTTTCTTGTTGCTGTGTTCATCTGTGACCATCTGCTCATACAGACTCATGTTCGTGCTGCTGTTTATAATGATGTTTTTCCACTACATTAGGGCTTAGTGTATTACTAGTTGATGTTTCTCTTAGTTAATTCTAGATGTTATTACTGTTTTTCTCTTGCATTTGTTGTTGGATGTAACTGGGACCCTGTGTACATAATCTCGTTTTCATCACATGTACCACATGCGGTGCAAATGACAATAAAGACTCTCTGACTCTGACTCTAAATTACTAGATAAAAGCTTCTGTTCACATCATCAACATACACTTCATTCCAGTCTTGTTTATCTAGATCCTCTTTCAATTTTTCCAAAACTTTTTTGATGTGTTTATGATCTTTTTCTTCTTTGTAACTGCTTTTGTGATGCTTTGATCATTTTTATAGATTGTGAAAACTGGTAAATGATCACTTAAGTCGGTCGTTAAAATACCACCTATCACATCCCCATTTGTTATATTTGTGAAAATATTATCAATTATTGTGGCACTATGAGTTGTAATTCTTGTTGGCTTTGATATCAACAAATACATATTTAAACTGCACATTGAGTTTATAAATATACTGATGTTATTTGAATCTGTTTTATTTCCCATATCAATGTTAAAGTCTCCACACAAAAAACGTTTTTATTAAAACTCTTATCCAATAGCTCCAAGATTTTATCAGTGAATATTTCTATATTTGATCCTGGTGATCTATATACACAACTTATTATTATGTTTTTATCATTTTTGTTTATTATTTCTATTGTTATCATTTCCATAATATTATCAAAAAATATTGACATTTCACTGTTTAATTTACATTTGATTTCATTATTAACAAATAGAGCGACTCCACCACCTCTTTTATTATTTCTGTTCATATGAAATAATTCATACCCTTCGATGTGAATATTATTTGTGTTTTCATCATTGAGCCATGTCTCTGACAGTGCTATTATCGTAAAAGTTCTATTTAACTGTTTTAAGTAATCTGTTATTTTGGATATATTTGCATTTATACTTCTGCTATTAAAGTGAATAATAGAGAGAACCCCATTTGTTATATTGATGTCATTAAACTGCTCTTCATTATAATATTCGCTATCTTTTATTACAGGAATAAAAATTGCATCAATTACATCTTCAACATTATATATTTTAGGTTCTGTGTCTTCGTATGTTGTCATGTTCTAATGTATTTGTTCATTTCACTGTATATTATGTCCATTTTGTGTGTAAGTTGTTTCATTGATTAGTGATTAGTCATCTCCTGAGTTCCTCCAAGTTTTTCTAGATCCTTCAGCTCTTTTATCATTTTAGGCTGAGCCCCTTCATGTGTTTTGATAAAGATGTTTCCATTTCTTGTTCATGTTGACACTATTTTGTTCTGTTTTATTAACAACCTTGCTTCACGTGCAATGTTTCCATTTTTTTGGTTAGATGTTCATTTATGTAAACTTTTGTTCCCTGCAGTTTTTTTGCTTGCATAATTACATTGTTTTTTAACTTCCTGCTAATGAACTTGACGACTACTGACGGTTTGAATTTTGGTGATTTACTGGGCAGGGTGTGACAGAACGAAATGTCCCTATGTTCTATGTTAATGTTCTTGTTCTGTAAAAAAGTAACTACATGTTCCTCCAGAGTCTGTAGTTCTTCCTGAGATGCATTCTCAGTTGGGTCTTTGTTAGTAATAGTTCTTGCATATGTCCGACACTTACTAACATCAAGTCCTGTGATCACCAAGTTGTCTTGCTTTGTGTATTGTTCTAAGTCATCTATTTTTCGTTGCAGTTCAGCTATTTTATTGTCTTTGCTAATTATCAGTTCTTTCAGTTGTCTTATTTCCTCAACCAGATTGGCCTGGGAATCCAGTTTTGCTGATAATTTTGCTAGTTCACCCATAAAGTTTAGTGAAATTTTAAGTTCTTGTATTTCTGCTGAGTTGTTTCCCTTCGACTCTGGTGCTTTTTGTCCACCTTTTCTCATCATACTTACAGAGTTAGTAGTCTAGTGGTAGCAGGTCTCTGGTTTGTTTGCTGAACCACGTGGCTCTTCCACGAGGCTCACAGGCCTAACGATGGTGGCTGTGGCCCAGCACCCAGATCAGCAGTTATCAGATCAGAACTCACGGTCTCAGCAGCCTGAAGCAATCAGATCTGTTATCCGAAGAGGTTGGCTCACTAGCCCGGCTTATGCCTCCTACCCACTGCCCCCTTTGTCGAGCGGCCGAAGCGGCCGGTTTACATTCAAAGTCTATGGAGGAGACGCGTGGAGTCACGGCGAACAAGGAAGCGGCGAGATTCGAGTGATCGAAGCGGCGCGACGGCAGCCTGCACACGCACGCGCGCGTCGCCGTCGAGCCGCCGACGTCCCAAATGTTGATCTCTGGCGGCTCGACGCATCCGGCAAACAGTCGGGAGAGCCTCGCTATCTGATTACACAACCACAACGGGACTTTTTTCGGACTTTTTAAACTCACCGGATCGAGCCTCCAGGAATTGGACCCAAACTCCGGTAAGAAACGTGGCATTTTTACAGTTGCTGCTGACAGGCTGCTGTCCTCTCCAGTGTAGATCACCCCAAACATAAAAAAAAGTTTTAATCTCATCGAAGACCGTCGGAGGTGCAGTTAAAACAACAACTGAACCCGGAAAACAAGCCAGAGACCCCTCCCTCTGCTACCCCCTAGTGTACGTCATCAGACGGTGTTCAGTGGTTCAGTGGGACCGTGACCAGCGGCAAAAAGGGGACGGCAGGCGCGTTTCGAGTTGTGCAGTGGGTAGGAGGCATTAGATGGCAGACCTCCGGTTCACGCACGTTGCTTGGCCTCCTCCGGTCGCAGCAGCTCCGATGTTAGCCCAGTTAGCACAGCACGTAGCTCCAGGTGCAGCTCTGATGCTAGCCCAGCTCCAGACGGCGGTCCTCCGGTTCGCACACGGTGCTCAGCCCAGCTCGAAGCTCCAGGCGGCGGTCCTCCGGTTCGCGCACGATGCCCGGCCCAGCTCGAAGCTCCAGGCGGCGGTCCTCCGGTTCGCACACGGTGCTCAGCCCAGCTCGAAGCTCCAGGCGGCGGTCCTCCGGTTCGCACACGGTGCTCGGCCCAGCTCGAAGCTCCAGGCGGCGGTCCTCCGGTTCGCGCACGATGCCCGGCCCAGCTCGAAGCTCCAGGCGGCGGTCCTCCAGTTTGCGCACGATGCCCGGCCCAGCTCGAAGCTCCAGGCGGCGGTCCTCCGGTTCGCACACGGTACTCAGCCCAGCTCGAAGCTCCAGGCGGCGGTCCTCCGGTTCGCGCACAATGCCCGGCCCAGGTCGAAGCTCCAGGCGGCGGTCCTCCGGTTCGCGCACGGTGCTCGGCCTCCTCCGGTCACAGCAGCTCAAAGCAGTTCCAAATGTTTACAACCAAGTGATCAGGGCCACGTGTATATGTTTCATGTGGTCATTTATTGACAATCAGCGTGTTTAAGTGCATTCATACACATGCAGATTATTTTATTCAATCAGCTTATTTAAGTGCATTCATACACATGCAGATTATTTTATTATACACCTCAGACCACATTGTACCTACTGTTGCTGCCACCACCTTTATGAATAATCTGCTGAAGTACACATTTGAAATAAAGATCCCATTGTGTGGTATGGTGCATGTACTGCATCCTGCCGAAAGAGCCTCCAGCGTATAGTGAGAGCAGCTGAGAAGATCGTCGGCACCTCCTTGCCCTCACTACAGGACTTACACAGCAACCGCCTCACTCGGAAAGCCCTCTGCATGGCAGGTGATCCCACACACCCACTACACAGCTGCTTCAGCCTGTTGCCATCGGGGAGGAGACTGAGGAGTCTCCAGGCTCGAACCAGCAGACTGAGAGACAGCTCTGTTCATCAGGCAGTCAGGATGCTTAACACTCTGCCAGCTCTGCCCTCCCTCCCACTTGTACTGCCTTAATCACAAAAAACTTTCACACATTACCACACAACACAAAGTTTTTAACACTGGACTCTGTGTCATCAATACGGGTCATTCACTCAACTCACGGTCATGTGCTCATTCAGTTTGCACTACTTCTCATATTTGCACTAATGTTTGTATTACATTACTGCCTATAGTCATACTACTGTTTACATTTACTGTTGACATTTATTACTACTGTTTACATTTATTACTACTGTTTACATCTAGACTTTTCATATCTACACTACTGCTGATATACAGTATATATTCTTTTTACTAGCCTTATTGCACAATGCCACTTTGTCTCTATACCAATATCAACTACCTCATACATACTGTGTACATTAACCCCATATGCTGCTTTGTCACTCTTTACAAATGTCAAATGCCAGAACCTTCATTTATTTTATAGATATACTTTTTATACTTTATACTTCGGGACAGTATTACACTCTATTTCATTTTATGATTATGTTTATTAAATGTTGGTGTTTTTGGTGTTGGTGAAACTTTTTATACTTTTATACTACTATGAAAAACTACTATGCAAAAAACTCAGGACAGTATTACACTCTATTTCATTTTATGATTATGGTTATTAAATGTTGGTGTTTTTGGTGTTGGTGAAACTTTTTATACTTTTATACTACTATGAAAAACTACTATGCAAAAAACTCAGGACAGTACTAAACTTTTATTATTTCATTTTATGCTTGTTTATTAATTGTTTAGTGTTTAGTGTTTAAATGGTTACTGTTGCACCGAGGGACTGAGAGAGAAATGCAATTTCAATCCTGTGTATGTCCTGTTCATATTGCAGTTCTGACAATAAAGTTGACTTTGACTTTGATTTGAAGAAGTTATTAAATGGTTATTTTATCATTGGTGTGATTTTTCAGACCAGGACATTTTGAGCTGTGGTCTCGACTGTTTTCTGTCTTAGGGGATCTTTCACGATGGTGTCGAAACACAGCTTTAGAATTTAGACAAACTAAATGAGAATGCGGTAAATTACCTGCAGCAGCATTGCAAATGTTTAGAAAAGAAAAAAAATATGTTGCACAATGTTTGGAAAGTTTCAAGTGACAAGACAGTTTCTGCAACTCCCAGAAGGAAGCAGGGCATTGCAAACCACTCCTTCATCACTGTTGCTTATTAACTAGTGAGATAATTAGTTTACTGCCACCTTAAAACAGCTTCAATCTTAAAAAAATAATAAAAAAAAGTCAAGGTGTGTCATGCAACGACTATTTATAAATCTTTACAGCATGATCTGTTCTGCATTCCAGAGCAATTCTGGCAAAATATATTATAATATGATGTAATACTAGAAAATACCTTGTAGCTGCTACTTTCCTTCCCTCCATTGACTATAGTGACATGATTTACATGAATGCCCCTGCAAGCATTGTGCAGATGTTGGATGCTGTCTATCAGTGGTGGGTGCCAGACTGCTAGGGAGCGCTAAAGCGCTTACAGTGGACCTAAACTTTTTGTCAGCGTTTTTGTGAATTGACTAACTTTTATAATTCATAAGCGGATTTGTGCTATTTTTATTTAAAATGCAGTACCGCTAATAACTAATTATCTATCAGTAAAAACCAATAAACTTATTTACAAGCTCTTATGCTGCTTGTTTTACCTTTTTCCCCACCGTAAACAGCAGAAAGGAGGAAGGGTGTGAGGGGAAGGGGGGCAGAGCTGAGAACAGACCATGTAGGTAAATGCCTGGGGGTCCCATTTCAGCAGTGGCCCCGGCCCCGCCTCGCCCCGTGCAGTCACCTACATAACTAACATTGATCCTGCTTGTTAATATACATTTAACATAAAAATAATTATAGTTACGATGAAAACGTTCATTAAATACGCAATAAAAAAAACGGTCGATTTCTTTATCCCCCTACTAAAAATGGACTATTCCATCTTTACATCTTCCGGGTCAGAGTTGAACTCAGGGGCTTCTGTGGCTAGCTGGCTGCGCTCGGTGTCTTCATAAATCCGTAGAGAACCCCGCTGTTTCAAGCCAAATTAACGTGGCCGGATGATTTTATTGAGGGTTTTGTGTCGACCACGCGACGGTGAGTCGTTATTTTTATGTATTTTAGTTACTTTTCATTAAATCTGTTGACTACCTATAGACGCTAACGCTGTGTCTGCCGGTAGTGCTGGGTTACTAATGGATAATCCGTAGAGAACCCCGCTGTTTCAAGCCAAATTAACGTGGCCGGATGATTTTATTGAGGGTTTTGTGTCGACCACGCGACGGTGAGTCGTTATTTTTATGTATTTTAGTTACTTTTCATTAAATCTGTTGACTACCTATAGACGCTAACGCTGTGTCTGCCGGTAGTGCTGGGTTACTAATGGATAATCCGTAGAGAACCCCGCTGTTTCAAGCCAAATTAACGTGGCCGGAGGATTTTATTGTGCGTTTTGTGTCGACCATTCGACGGCGAGTCGTTAGTTTCATGTATTTGGGTTACTATGTATAAATGCGGTGGCGACACACCCGTGTATTTGAGATTTAAACGTGGTTTTAGGGATTAAAAGATCATTCTATTTTTTGTTAATTTCGTGGCCGAATAGAATATATGTACGTAAAGTATTAAATAAATCCTTTGATTTTTGTAATTTCATCCTTTTAGGATCATTTTTGTTACTTTTCAGTTGGCAGTGTAGTGCAAATATTGATAACGCTGCCGGCTATATATAAATATATATATATAATATAGAAATATATAAATAGCGGATTAGATTAGCTTCCCCTAATTTTCATAAGACATTTGTGCTTTTGAAATTGTGGACCTAAAAAAATTAATAAGCGTTTTAGAAATTGTGGAACTATTTTTTTAATTAGCGGTGCCCAGCTTTGCTGTCTATCATGGTAGCTGTTCCGTACCCATCCCTGCACCTGGTAGTCACTGGTTAATTGGTCACAGACTCTCTCACTGGTACATTTTCATCAATCACTTCTTGGTCTGCTGCCTTCATGTATATCCTCCTACATGTCACATCATCAGTGCAGCAGCCACAGCGTGCACTCCCAAGACATAATTACCTGCAGCGTCCCCTTGTGCAGACCGAATCTGGCAAAAGGGCCTTCTCTTACTCTACTCCTGGAACATCTTGCACAAACATCTGGAGCTCTTGACCTTGACCTCTCTAAGGGATTTCAAACTACCGTACTGTTAAATTCAATGCAAAAATCACTGCAGACATGTTCCTGTTTTTAGTATATTACACTGTTTTATAATGTAGCACTTTTTTACATCACTTCTTTTATATACTTTTCATTTTATAAGCTTTCATATGAATGTTTGTTGCTGTGTGTACCTCATTTATGTTTTTTTGTTTAAAACCGATCTCTCTTGTAAATTAGTCCTCGTAGCTCAATGAGACTAACCTGTGTAAATAATGGTTGAATGAATGGATATTCCTACAGGAAGTTCCGCAGTCTGCACTTGAAGAGCTACAGCTGATAACCACAGAATTCCATTTAAATAACTGTAACGTGCAAAATCGACAGCAATGGTTCTGCCGTAGTGGCTGTTTAAAGTGTCACAGGGCTCGGTTAACCTTGACCACACCACCAATGACAAGACGAGTTTATTTTAACTGGAACTGGGAGAAAGGGCTTGGAATTACTGTGAGTGAGAAAAGGGTTAAACTGGACAGAAGCAAATATAATTGTAATTCTTACTGTCTTTTCCTTTTCAGGCTTCCATGGCAGGCAAGGATGGAGAGAGTGGAGTGGGCAGTCAGTTGCGGGCCAGGCAGAGTTGACTCATGGTTTTGTTCCAGGTACAGATGGCAGACTGAGCAGAGGTGGCATCAAATGGACACAGAACTGGAGACTCCACAGGGTGACGCCCAGGAACTGGAAAACTGGGAAGTAAACAAGATGATCATGTGGGGCCAACAAACCACTGAAGGATACTGGTTCAGCTTTGCCTTAAAAACTCTGGTGGTAATCTATGGAAGCCATTGTGTCTCATATTTAAAATTAAAAGGGATTAGCAGAAATGCTTTTTCATTTCAAAGTCAAGCAGCATTTTTTGACTCATAAATAAAATTTAAAATGAATAATCCAAACTGCATTTTCATTTTCTTCTTCGAGACTGCTCAATTTGTAAATTAATTAAAATTATAAATAAAATATCATTTAACATTTAATTTTCAAAACATGTACCAGTAAAAAGTGACCAAAATTCATTTTGAAATGTCAATTTTGAAAATTAAAATGAAATAGCAGAAATGCTTTTTCATTTCAAAGTCAAGCTGCCTTTTTTGTCTCATAAATAAAATTTAAATTAAATCATTTTCATTTTCTAAATCAAGACTGCTCATTTTGTAGCAGAGCTCCAGAGGAAACTAAGAACAATTTGCATTTTCATTTTCACTCTCAAACATGCTCAAAGTGTAACATTAATCAATCTCAGTTGGCAATTCCAATTGGCTGCTTCACAACGCCCACTGAATCACTGATTGGCTGTTTTAGCAGCAGGCGGAGTTTTAGACAGGGACAGGAAAGTGTCCTGCTGCCACTGCTTGGTTAAACAGATGTCTCCCTCCAGTGCATGTGCACACACAGCTGCTCCACTGCAGAGGTTGCAAAGCTATATATGTTAGTGTTACTGAGTTTAATTTCTGTTAATAACTGATTACAAATCAGCGTATTTTACATGGGCGTAGCCAGGATTTTCTCAGGGGCGATTCCTTAAATCCAAAACTGGAAATACAACATGCAACATACCCAGTAGTCTAGTGGTTAAAGCATTGGATTTCAGTTCCAAGCCTTTTCTTGATGTGAGTTCGAATCTCACTCGAGACAACTTATTTTACGTTCGTCTTTTATTGGAGAAAAAAAAGGAGTTTGTGTTTATGCCTGTGGTTAACACAAACTCCTTTTTTTTTCTCCAATAAAAGACAAACGTAAAATAAGTTGTCCCGAGTGGGATTCGAACTCACGTCAAGAAAAGACTTGGAACTGAAACCCAATGCTCTAACCCACTAGACCAGGGGTCTGCAACCTGCGGCTCTGGAGCCACATGCGGCTCTTTGGTCCCTCAGCAGTGGCTCTTCCAAGCTTTGATCAAAACTAACTTTAAACTGAATTTTATTTGTTCTTATAACAACAAAAAGGGCTAGTTTTAGCAGTTTTTCCTGTCATTTCCTTTGCAAATGTGTGAATACTAGAACTAATAGAAGGAGTAAAACATAAGTTAACTTTATTTATTCGAAGTAGGATATTTAATTTTTCCACAATTAAAATAATTTACCTAGACCTGCATAGTTCATTATTTTATTTTTTAATTGGGAAAGATCACATTATTTTTCCTTCTTTATGATAATCTGGTCTTTTTTAGTCTAAAATATAAAAATATCAACAAATCATTAGATATTTTCAGCTTTACAATGGCCAGAAAACTACAGGTCAGAAAATTGTCCTTTAACAAACTTAAAGTGGTCTGTGGGCCACCAGTTGAGAATCCCAGTTGTAGCAGGTATTGTGGCTCCGGAAACGTTTAATTTAGTGAACAAAGGGGCAGAAATGGCTCTTTTGATCATAAAGGTTGTAGATCCCTGCACTAGACCATCGGGTATGTTGCATAATATAATTCCATCCATCCATTCATCCATCCATCTTCTTCCGCTTATCCGGGGTCGGGTCGCGGGGGTAGCAGCCTAAGTAGGGAGGCCCAGACTTCCCTCTCCCCAGCCACTTGGAGCAGCTCCTCCGGGGGAATCCCAAGGCGTTCCCAGGCCAGCCGAGAAACATAGTCCCTCCAGCGCGTCCTGGGTCTTCCTCTGGGTCTCCTCCCGGTGGGACGTGCCCGGAACACCTCACCAGGGAGGCGTCCAGGAGGCATCCTAACCAGATGCCCGAGCCACCTCAACTGGCTCCTCTCGATGTGGAGAAGCAGCGGCTCTACTCCGAGTCCCTCCCGGATGACTGAGCTTCTCACCCTATCTCTAAGGGAGAGTCCAGCCACCCTGCGGAGAAAACTCATTTCAGCCGCTTGTATCCGAGATCTTGTTCTTTCGGTCATAACCCAAAGCTCATGACCATAGATGAGGGTGGGAACGTAGATCGATCGGTAAATTGAGAGCTTTGCCTTTTGACTCAGCTCTCTCTTCACCACGACAGACCGGTACAGCGCCCGCTTCACTGCGGACGCTGCACCTATCCGCCTATCGATCTCACGCTCCAGTTTTCCCTCATTCGTGAACAAGATCCCGAGATACTTAAACTCCTCCACTTGGGGCAGGACCTCCTCCCCGACCCGGAGAGGGCATGCTACCCTTTTCCGGCTCAAGACCATGGCCTCGGATTTGGAGGAACTGATCCTCATCCCGGCCGCATCACACTCGGCTGCAAACCGCTCCAGTGAAAGTTGTAAATCACGAACTGATGAAGCCAGTAGGACCACATCATCTGCAAAAAACAGAGAAGCGATTCTAAGGTCACCAAAACGGATCCTCTCAACACCTTGGCTGCGCCTAGAAATTCTGTCCATAAAAGTTATGAACAGAATCGGTGACAAAGGGCAACCTTGGCGGAGTCCAACTCTCACCGGAAACGAGCCTGACTTACTGCCGGCAATGCGGACCAAGCTCTGACACCGGTCGTACAGGGACCTAACAGCCCTTATCAAAGGGCCTGGT
>JBBPBX010053151.1:7326-18407 GCA_038048925.1 Garcialebias charrua
AATACTAACGTTCCCTGACTATGAAAAAAGTAGTCTTCACCCAAAAGAAAAAAAAAAAAAAGCTGGCTAATTATATTTCTAAACATTAAATCCGTGAATGTAAACAAAGCACTCTATGTTTTTAAACACGAATGATAATAATATTAATAATAACGAATAATTTTAACGTTCACTGAGTATGAAAGAAAAAGCACACTACAGTAATTACATTTCTACCCATTAAATCCGTGAATGTGAACAGAGCACTCTGATTTTTAAACATGAATTATAATAATAACTAATAATACTAACGTTCCCTGGGTATGAAAGAAAAAGCACACTGATTATTATTTCTACCCATTAAATCCGTGAGTGTAAACAGAGCACTCTGATTATATTTTTAAAACATGAACTTGTTGTCGGACTTATTAGCCTGTTATTGAATGGACGAACCCTGCGTTCATGTTATTAGACAGGGTTTTCCTCTTTTCCTGCCCTGTGTTTGCGGTGGATCGCCGCACAACGCGTGTTAACGGAGAGACATCATCTCTGTGCGACACGGTGCAGAGATTTAAAGCTGTATTTTAAGACGAATACGTTTTTTTTGTTTTGTTGGGAATGTGCCCATAGTTTGCAGGCCGCAGCCTATACAGTAGTCTCTTCTACAAGGAATAGAAAAACAGACGAGACCCTCTGCCAGATTCACTCCCATGAAGATGCTGGGAAGTAGAATAAAGTAGTGTTTAATATTAAAAACAAGGTTGCTGTTGAAAAAAGCACAACTACACTATTTTTTTGTAAGGAATGTCACGTTTATGATATTTAATTATAAATTGCAGCTCCTGATTTGCTAATATGCATTGTCAGGTCCTACATTTTCAGTCTATTTTCATCAGTTTGTTCAGTTTACTTTCTTTACTGTGCATTTTGCACACTAAAAAAAGTCCAGAGTTTACTATTACACTCCACATACCAAAGCATGGCTACCTGAGTGCACTCCTCCCTTCTCCCCCACAGTCCTGGTGTCAGAACGACCTCATTAAAGCTTGTAATAAACTGACAGCTGTTGGATCTGTCCTATAAGATTTGTCTGTTGTTTCAGGAGAATCTCTCTGCATGTCATCCTCTCATTCAGGTCTGATTTAACGAGGGGAAAAACAAAAAAAGATTTGTCAGTCTTTTGGGCTGCTAATGAGTGTTGGCCCGGGTGTTATCACTGGGGCCTGCTGGAACAGCCGCAGGGGCTCAAGTTTCCAACCCCAGGTGTCGTTTTGTGATTTGGATTACATTTAGCCTCTGCTGGCTCTTTGCGTGGAGCGATTCAGTGACAGACATGGCATCGTACAAGAGGGGCTGATTGTTCCCACTGAATCAATGTCACTTGGATTAAAAGTCGAAAGTAATGGCCTGGCCTCCCCCAATTAGGCTCACAGCCTATAAGCAAATTAATTGGTCTCGGTTATATACAAAGAAAGGGCCCTTTTGGTTTGGTTGCCGAGTTTGTTGTTTTTCTTGATCATCTTTGACAGGAGGGTGGATCAAAGTTAAACTAAATGATTATGTGCCCGTTTCTCACACTGCTTGGTTCCTTTCATTCGAGCGAACGACATGAGTTCATAATCTCAGTGCAAGTCCAAAGGAATTCTATTGGCACCTGTCAAGTCACATTAAGAAAACACGTTTTTATTTTTTAAATCAGCATATGAAAACAATCAAAAGGCTTCCAGACTGCTAAAGCAACAAAAAGACATTTATGTATTTCCCCATGTGAGGTTTAATTGCTGTTTTTGGTCAGTTCTTGGAACTTTTCATCAAACCAGATATCATCTTAAGCTTTGAGAATGTTTTTCTTTTATTTTTAGCTATGTACAGTAATAGGTAATGACTGTCAGATAGTGAAAAAAAAATAGCTTAGCAATATAGTGCATTTTGATCAAACATGATTTTAGATACAGTATGTAACGCCTAAAGCTACAGTTTAAAAACTGGCTAAAGTTTACCTTAAAGCTTTTCCAATTTGCTTGAAATTAAATGTGAATGGCTTTAGATGAAAATCTATATGTTTAAATGAGTTTGTGACTGATGTCTTAATAATTACGTTTGGCGTGACACTCTCTGACAAAGCCTTGTCTAGCTAAGATATGACATTTTATTCATTCTAGTTGCCTACCAAACAAATAGTGGAGACAAAATTTCCAAGTTTTAGGAACAGACATTTCAGAGTCAAGAGTTTCTTCATTTGTCATTCGCACCACATGTGATACATGTGGTGGAATGAAATTGTGTATGCAGCAATAAAATGTAAAAGAAAAACGGTAATAAGATCTAAGATATGATCTAAGAAAAACATCAACTAAAAATACGCTAAGCACTAGTAGCATAAAACCAATACAGTATGCCAAACAGCAGCACGAACATGAGTCTGTGTGAGCAGATGAGCATGAATGAACACAGTAACATGAAACAGATCAGCAGCAACATGATGTATTTTTCACAGTGATTATCCTGGTTAGAGATTCTTAAGACTAACAGCCTCAGGGTAGAAGCTGTTCCTCAGTCTAGTGGTTCTACACTTAATGCTCCTTAACCTCCTTCCTGAGGGGAGCAGGGCAAAACGTGTGTGTGCTGGGTGAGTGGGGTCCTTCATGATGCAGGTGGAGATGTAGATGAGATGTAGGTTTTGTAGCTTGTAAAGATTTCATGACGTGTTTTTCGCTCCATAGCCAACAGAAAGTTTTCAACTCATAGCTTAGTGATTTTGCATTTTCGGCCCTCGTCTGGTGTGTTTTTTTGACATCTGGATGTAAATCAAAGTGTGTAATAAACCCACCCTTTAAATTCAGTATAACAAACAACCCTTGGGCTTGCTGTTACTTCTTGGATCTTGTGTTTGTGAGTGAGCAGTTCTGATTTAACGGAAAAGAGCATTATTATTATAGTAGGTTTAACATTGGCGTTAATTGACAAAAGAGGGGGGAAAACTCCTTCCTGAGGGTATACTTTCATCTCCCTGACAGCGGGTATGCTCATGCAGTCATAACAACCTGCAGACTGAATCTGTGGGCCTTTGCTGCGTGTTTGTGTGTGTCACTCGTCCAATCGAGGCCATCTCTGCGGTGGAATGCATCATTTGTTGTTTTGGTCCAAAGCTGGCCTCACCTGACCAGTTGTTTTTAGATTAGCACATTAGAAGAAGAGTTTAAGACTTTGAGGGAGAACAGAGAAGAATATTTATTCATTTGTACCTTTTCCTTTCTGAGTTACAGTAGTTTAGTTTTCAGAAACGAGCAAGGAACACAGTCATTGCCAAATAAGGCAGCTTCATTTTTACCCTGGCTGTCATTATTGGCCTCTTGACATATGATGCTTTAGCCTTCCAGCACTGACAGATTGGAGGCTTGGACTCTAGCCCTTGTGCCCCCTGAGAGAGTTCCTGTGTCCAGTCAGACATAGGATGACTTAAAAGGGACACCTGGACTGGCAGGTGGCCAGGGTTCAGGGCCCTCCCTGGGGCCAGCATACCTCTATTTTCTTGATCCTCCTGCCAGCGGGGACCACAGCGAGGGAGACGAAGGAATGTGTTGAAAAGAGGAGTGGGGAGACAGTAAAGGAGAAAGTTCTGACAGAGTTTGAGGAGCTAATTTAGCAGGTTGTGATCAAACTGATCAGTATATTAAAAAAGAATGTAAGATAAAGTCATTAATATTGTAAAATATTTAAAAATAATATAATCATCACAATCATTACCAGTAAAGTCCAGTAATTTGGCCAGTCTGATCAACTTTCCTACCCTTGATCATCTGCAGCATGGTTCACACATGTAAACACATTTTTTGCAAAACAGTTTTTATATTTGTCATTTTCTAAAAGTATCCTTTTAAACATGGCACCATTTCTCGAAAAAATTTCATACACACAGAAACTCAGACGACCCAAAACGCTAGTGGAACTATGCCATGTTTTTATGAAACGTTGTCGTAGCACTGCCACGAAAATACTGTACACCAAAGACACGAAACAAGGTGTGGAGCATGCACATAAGGCTTGCATGCTGGGTAAAAAAAAAAATTAAATGCAAGAGGACAACACTCATGGGTTGCTTGTTGGATTAGTGGTGGGGCTATCAGCAGGTTACGTTTTGGCTGTCTACACTAAAACAAGGTTGATGTTTCACCACATTGTAAGAATTATTGGGAAATTATGCTAGTAGGAATTCTTTGTAAAATTGGTTTCATTTCTGGAGATCATCTCAGGACCCCAAACCCGGTGTTTTATCCTAACCTCACCTGTGGGAACCACTGCCTTAGATGATAGTTGCTGAGATCTTATAACACACAGTGTTGTGAGAAGATTGTGAATTTATCACAACTTTTATTACCACAGCAATATTTAACAGCATTATCGTGCATATTTTTATATAGATGTGACATATTTTCTTGCAAAGCCCTTTTTAAAATAGTAAACTAGTATTTGTATGTATGTACCATACCATACCATACAATTTTATTTATAAAGCACTTTAAACAGGAACAAGTCCACACCAAAGTGCTGGACAAACAAACACGCATGTATGTACAGTACAGTATTAAAGTTGCAATCACACTGAAAAACATTGTACATGTATTATCTTAAGAGGGATTATCCACAGTCTTTAAACCAGTTGAGTTGATTTCTTCTACTTAAAGCAAAGCATAACGAAGCTCTTAATTGGATAAAGAAGTTACCGGTACTCCAGTCATTCTCTTCGCACTCTTTCTCCCACACACAAACATGCAAACACACAGTTTGATTGCTGTGTTTGCAGTGTTAGATCATTGATCAACTCCAGACTTTGCAAAGAAAGCTGTGTGTGTGTAGACAACTAAGCCTCTGTGTGCAAAGTAGATATTTGGACAAAGATTAGGGGGTGTTTTTACGAGCCAAAAGCAACCCAGACGCTCTAATAGATCATTCACACAGACGCTAGGTTGTACTCTGACTGGGACTGTTCAGTTTTAGCCTCACAATAATTTCCCCCCTCTTTTAAACTATTTCCATCATGCACACTTATAAAGGTTAGTTAATTTGCTGTCCAGATGGAGTATTAATGGCACATTGTGCTTTTTTTCCCCTTCCATGATGTTAAAGAGAAACAATAAAAGCATCAAAAAGACATGTCAGGGAATCTGGGTTGTGTTCCAGGGCTTTAACCAGTAATCAGATTTATTGTGTTGCACTAGAGAGGAAAAAAAACTCATCATTGAAGAATGTCAAACTGGCAAGAGAAGACATGATTCAACAGAATAAATCACTGGGCACCAGATCGCTTCGTAATTGGGCCCCTGAGGTTATCGGAGCTGGAATTTTCCATCAGAAGAGCGGCTCCATCTGCCGTAACAGTTGTATCTCTGAAGTTTTGTTTTGCGGCGTTTCAGAGCAGTATTGTGGACATCTGTGACTCTGACTGACACAACAAATGGCAGCGCTGCAACGTGTCACGAGTCTAGCCCCAAAAATCCAAGGTCTCCATTTTCAAACCAGCCTTCTCCAGCTGTTTCTCCTGTTAGGAAACGAGTTTCAAACCCCGCAGCTTTTCCTTCACGACCAACGGTCAAACTTAGTTACACCATGACGAAGATGGCTGACGCCCCACGGCTTCACTTTGTGTTTAATTTCCTGCCTCTTCTCTGTTTTCTAATTCCCTCCTCTCTCATATTCTGTTCTTGCCATAACTTTCTCCTTTGGCTGTTCCAAATAACTTTACAGCCTCTCTCCATTCCCTCATTTCTCTTTCCATCCTCACCCCCTCCTCCACTGCCTTATCTCACTTTCCTAATGCCTTCTCATATCTGTTTTTCATATAATATTTCACCCGCTCTGCTTTTCTCTCCTTTCCTTCATCCCCCACTGAGAGGTTTAGAGCCAGGCAGCTCTCCTTTTTTTCCTCTGGGTTCCTGCTGAATAATGGGGAGAAATTGCTCTTGATTTATAATTGGTTCCATTCACTCTGATGCATGAGCTGCCAAAAGAGTTAGGGGCCCCTTTAACCCATCCAATACCCCCCCTCCTTGCCTCAGTCCCTCCCTCCCAATGATGCAGGAACACACAGGGAGCGAGCCGCGTATACAGTATACTGTGTACAGCTATGAAAGTCCACACTGGCACGAATGTTGTGGCGTGTGTGTGCAGTATTTTATCTCTTGGGCTGAGGAGAAGTGGTAGCCTGTTCTTTACCCTGTTGACATTTGCTTTTGGAAAGACTTTCTCAGGTCTGCATATTTATGCGCCTCTGTGAGTATACTTTTACCATGTAATAGGAGTTTGTGTGATTGCTTGCTTATGTGTCACCAAGTGTGTGTATGTGTGAGTGTGGGTGCAGGGAAAAGTGCCTGTGCATAAGTTAAATCTAACTGTATGGTTGTGTGCGTCTGCAACGAGTCATGTATAGTTGTAACACACACAAACATAAAATAGACTATTATTGCATTTCACAACACATGGTTATTTTGTCTTTTAGTCATGCAGTAATAATAAATGTTGCTTGAAAAGTAACAAACTGTAAGTTGCTAAAATACATACCACAGGCAGTTCAGTTCTGAATAAACTTAAGCATATCTTAAGAAAATTGAATACTTATTGTGTTTTTATCATATTCATCTTAACACAAATTAATGTCATTAACATATGTCACCCCTAGATGACATTTGCCTCTTATGGTTTTAAAAGTCCTATGTTTAGGTGGGATGGATCAAGACACGGTAAACCACAAGCCCTGGCTTTTGATTAAACAGAAATGGTAAATGGTAAATGGAGCTTATTTATATAGCGCTTTCCAGCCCCCTGTGAGGAGCCCCAAAGCGCTTTACAATACCAGCCATCCACCCATTCATTCAGACATTCATACACCGGTAGTGGTAGCCTGCCTTGCAAGGCGCCATCCAGACCTACCGGGAGCAACTCGGGGTTAAGTGTCTTGCCCAGGGACACAACGACACATGGTGGGCGGATGCGGGATTCGAACCTCCAACCTTCCGATCAGGGGTCGACTGCCATTACCACTACACCACGGCCGCCCCATAGAAGTTCTTTGTACACACAAGTATGTCTTTGGTACTGTAATTTCCGCCCTTTAAGTCACTCTGCCCCATAAGTCGCTTTAGTCCAATATGTCCAATAAATTGGAAAAATCCATAAACTTGTTGCACCTCCGTATACGTCGCATCTATTATGCGTCACCGCTGACCCATCGCGTATATTATGCGTCACCGCCCTGTTGCATATGGCGGCCACAGGAGCGTGCACGGAAAGACTTTAACAAGATTAACACGGTGAAAACAATTATTTGTTTGCTGAAAATTATTGCAAAGATGTGTCTTAGCTTAACCTTTCCTTAATAAATGCACGTAATTGTCAAATCAGCTTAATTTAAAAAGTAGTTTCGCTATGTGCGCGTGCCGTGAGCGGATACGCTTCATTTCTTTAAAATTTAGCAAGATAAACTAAAAAAATATAGTTGTTAGCTGACATTATAGTAAAAGTGTTTCTGAGCTTAACCGTTCCTTAATAAATTCACGTAATGGTCAAATCAGCTGGATTTAAATTGTTTCGCTTTGACGTCTTCCAAACGGTCGCACGCGCTACGAAAATAAATTATAAATAAATCTAATTTTAGCTCAAACAGCTCCTACAGCTAATAGGTTGTAAATATCCATCCAGTGATTACTTTCTGTAAGTTTCATCAAACTCTGTCGTGTGGTTCATGAGCTATTTAGCTAACAAACACTACCGGTAGTTTAGACCTACCTGTACCTCCAGAGTTCAGGAGGCCGGGCTGCGACAGAGTGAGTCCGAGCAGAGGAGGCTTTTTTCGGACACATGAGCTGGGAACGGTCGGTGGACCCTAGCGGCTGGAAGTGGTACTGCTCCATTTTTTCCGTCAGAATGAATGGAAACTGTTATATCTCAGCCAAAAATTGGTCTAAAAATATGGAAAAAATTCCATAAATATGTCGCTTTGCCCCATAAGTCGCAGGACATGAAAATTAGTTTAAAAAAAACTGTGACTTATAGTCCGGAAAATACGGTAGTTTTAGTCAGGGATATGCTGTTTATTCTTTTTGACCAGCCAAGTGGATTAATATAAAAGGTTTTGACAATACAGTATACAGCTTCCTTTCTCACGATAGCATCCTACTTTGTGTTTTACCTTTTAAAAGCTGCAATGTCAAAGGCAGACGTTGGATGGCGCTAAACCGTTGTTAGCAAGTTGTCCAAAAAAACTTCACCTTGGTTTTGTAAGGCACAATAGCAATTAATAAACTACTTTGTACATTACCGCCACCTTGTGGTAATGTTAGGGTTATGTAACTACAAAGTACTGGTGAAAAAGTAGCTAATTGAGATAATACTCAATTAAAATAGGCTATTTAAATTCTTATACTTTGATGATGAAAAAAATCATCCTTATTTTCTATCTGTTCGCATAGAAGTTAGCTAGTAGGATCAGGTGGTATTGTTTTAAGGTATATCCAGGTATTAAAAAAACACTATAAAAAAACACTAACGTATTGCTTTGAATACTGTGTTAAAACTATTGTTAATTTATTCACTGTTGCTTTGGATACTGTGTTAAAACTATTGTTAATTTAATCACAGACATTCACGAACATGTTCGATAAATACATATATACAGTACTTGATTGAGCTCACAGGAAATTTTTAAAAATCCTAGTTTAAACATTTTAAACGTTAAACACTACACTAGTTGGTTAACCCTAGTTATGCTGGTATTTAAAAAACTGGTGTGAAGAAAAACTGGTTCATGCATTTGTCAGGTCTAGACTGGACTTTTGCAATGGTTTGTTATCTGGGTGTCCAACTACTTCTTTAAAAAGTCTTCAGTTACCGTAATCTAAAATGCTGCTGCCAGAGACATAAATGGAGTCAGTAGGAGAGATCAAATCTCCTGTTTTAGCTTCTCTCCACTGGCTCCCTGTCAAGTCCAGAATTGAATTCAAAATCTTACTTCTAATCTACAAAGTTCTCAACAACCTAGCTCCATCGAGCTATATTCGTGCTTGCTCAAGATGAGAGGTCTGTGGTGGAGTTAAATTCAAAGCAGTCTGCTCCTCAGATATATGGTGTTAACTTATTATTTTCTATATATGAACGATTCTGTTCAGTGCCCTGAGATGACTTCTGTTGTGACGTGGCACTATATAAATAAACTGAATTTAATTTAATTAAATAGGAAACTTTCGGCAAGCTTTTTTTCTGCTGTACTGTTTCTTTCTGTACAGCACTATTTCATTGTAACCAACATAGCCAGGATGATTGTGATTGCCGTACACACAACCTGCTCATTTTATAGTTTGGTACAAATTACATTGACAGAAATGCTATTACGGAAATTTATTAGGACACGTCCCTGCTTTGATTAGTCTCTCAGTTGAAACTGGAGGCCAAAGAGATGAAAGTAGTGGTGCAAGCAAGAACCCAAAAATTATTTTGGGCAGTTTTCTGTGAAAGTGGAGGACCACAAGAACAAGAAGAACCAGAGCTAACTAGATACATGTATTGTAAAGATCCTATGATCTATAAAAGTGGTAGAAATACTGTATACTGTAATGCCTACTTTCCTTTGTGCACACTAGAAGCACACCTTTGGCTCATATCTTTTATCTGAAAGTTTTCAGGCTGATTTCTACCTCAGATCTGACAAGACCAAATAGGTTGGATTAAAAAAAAAACTTTTAGATTTTACTTGTTTCTGTGGCATTAAAAATAAAATAAATCTTGGAATACCCCAAATTACATGCAGAATTACAGTATCGGTAACCTTTCTAGGCAGTTGGTAATAGGGATGGGCATTTCAAGTAAAAATACTCTTTGAAAAATAATCAAATATTGATCAACGGATGGACGTAAGAACATTTTCCAGGTTGTCCTGCAGACAACCTCTTCTTGACAGATTCTGAATACCTGCAAACTAGTCACCTTTCGGCGAAAATCGCCGTTTTCAAAGCAAAATATATAATTTACGTGATTCGTGTAGATCCGATGAGTTTTTGTTTTCGGGGGTGGGGGGGGGGGGGGGGTCAGACCCGTGACAGATTAGAATGCATCATTTCCCACTGACTGGATTTCAAGACAGAGCAATGCATCTGTCGACAATAAAACATCTTTGGTGGAGCGCGTCATTTTGGCCAATCACAACCTCAGGATAGACAGGGGGAGGAGACGCCGCCGAAATCTGTAATTCTGGTTGTCTTCCAAAATATTTGGTTGTCCTCAACTTTTACAATAAAGAAGGCAACAAACCTCAAGAAAATTGTAATTTATTAATGTATATTACACTATACAGGTAGTCCCCGACTTACGAGCGCTCTTACTTACGAGGATCCGGACTTACGAGCTGGCAAATTTTTGGAAAAAACGCAAAAAATACGGAGTTTTTCTGTGTTTTTTCACCACAGTTCGTTAGCTAAACATGTGGACACACGTTTCCGATCATTTTTATGCACTCATAAGCAGTTTTTCGATGAAAAACGAGTGTTTGTAGTCGCGCTAGCAAAACCGTTCCAACTTACGAGCGAAATTCCGGACTTACGAGACACGTGGCGGCCGTTCCAAATTACGAGATTTCCGTGTTACGAGCGCCTCGTTGTAACGGAACTCGCTCGTAAGTCGGGGACTACCTGTACTCAGTGTTTCCCCTAGTTAACTTGTCATGGCGGGGTGCTCATCTCATCCATGATTTTTGTTGATGGGGAGGGACGGAGACATATCTGAGCGCAGCTTGTACCAACAGTTTTTGAGCAGGGGCGGGGGGCATTCAGCATGATGGAAGAGGCACCTTTAGCTTTTTAGCTAGAGAGTCTGTATTTCGTGCTGCTAGTTTAGTGCTATGTCAGTGTCGAGTGGGTGGTGGGGGGCAAGTTCGCTTTGGTAGGCGGGGTGCTCAGTTCTGTTGACGGGGTGGGGCACCCCGCTTGTATAATGGTAGGGGAAACACTGCTATACTGTATAAGTTTATTATGTACAAATGTTGTCAGTCAGCCATCTTGTGGACTTCTTGGAATTCCCAAGCTACGGAGTGGCAGACTCTTTCAGGAGCTGCTCAA
>JBBPBX010053152.1:0-23944 GCA_038048925.1 Garcialebias charrua
TATCGGAGTTGTGGCCGCAAGGTTGTTGGTGCCTGTCGTGGTGGCAACCCTCGAACCCGGTGGTGGACACCGGCGGTGAGGGATGCTGTCAAGCTGAAGAAGGAGTCCTATTGGGCCTTTTTGGCCTGTGGGACCCCGGAAGCAGCAGATAGGTACCGGCAGTCCAAGCGGCATGCGGCTCGGGTGGTTGCTGAGGCAAAAACTCGGGCGTGGGAGGAGTTCGGAGAGGCCATGGAGAATGACTTCCGTACGGCTTCGAGGCGATTCTGGTCCACCATCCGGCGTCTCAGGGGGGAAAGCGGTACGCGACCAACACCATTTATGGTGGGGATGGCGTGCTGTTGACCTCAACTCGGGATGTTGTGAGTCGGTGGGCGGAATACTTCGAAGACCTCCTCAATCCTACTGGCACGTCTTCCACTGAGGAAGCGGAGCCTGGGGACTTTGGATCGGGCTCTCCAATCTCTGGTGCGGAGGTCGCCGAGGTGGTTAAAAAGCTCCGCGGTGGCAAGGCTCCGGGGGTGGATGAGATTCGTCCTGAGTTCCTTAGGGCTCTGGATGTTGTGGGGTTGTGTTGGCTTACGCGACTCTGCAATATCGCGTGGACATCGGGGGCAGTTCCCTTGGATTGGCAGACTGGGGTGGTGGTTCCCCTATTCAAAAAGGGGGACCGTAGGGTGTGTTCCAACTATAGAGGGATCACACTCTTAAGCCTCCCTGGTAAGGTCTATTCAGGGGTTCTGGAGAGGAGGGTCCGTCGGATAGTCGAACCTCGGATTCAGGAGGAGCAGTGTGGTTTTCGTCCTGGTCGTGGAACACTAGACCAGCTCTACACCCTCAACAGGGTCCTGGAGGGTGCGTGGGAGTTTGCCCAACCAGTTTACATGTGCTTTGTAGACTTGGAAAAGGCATTCGACCGCGTCCCTCGGGGGGTTCTGTGGCGGGTACTCCGGGAGTATGGGGTACCAGGCCCATTGATATGGGCTGTTAGGTCCCTGTACGACCGGTGTCAGAGCTTGGTCCGCATTGCCGGCAGTAAGTCAGGCTCGTTTCCGGTGAGAGTTGGACTCCGCCAAGGTTGCCCTTTGTCACCGATTCTGTTTATAACTTTTATGGACAGAATTTCTAGGCGCAGCCAAGGTGTTGAGAGGATCCGTTTTGGTGGCCTTAGAATCGCTTCTCTGTTTTTTGCAGATGATGTGGTCCTATTGGCTTCATCAGCTCGTGATCTACAGCTTTCGCTGGAGCGGTTTGCAGCTGAATGTGATGCGGCCGGGATGAGGATCAGTTCCTCCAAATCCGAGGCCATGGTCTTGAGCCGGAAAAGGGTAGCGTGCCCTCTCCGGGTCGGGGAGGAGGTCCTGCCCCAAGTGGAGGAGTTTAAGTATCTCGGGATCTTGTTCACGAATGAGGGAAAACTGGAGCGTGAGATCGATAGGCGGATAGGTGCAGCGTCCGCAGTGAAGCGGGCGCTGTACCGGTCTGTCGTGGTGAAGAGAGAGCTGAGTCAAAAGGCAAAGCTCTCAATTTACCGATCGATCTACGTTCCCACCCTCATCTATGGTCATGAGCTTTGGGTTATGACCGAAAGAACAAGATCTCGGATACAAGCGGCTGAAATGAGTTTTCTCCGCAGGGTGGCTGGACTCTCCCTTAGAGATAGGGTGAGAAGCTCAGTCATCCGGGAGGGACTCGGAGTAGAGCCGCTGCTTCTCCACATCGAGAGGAGCCAGTTGAGGTGGCTCGGGCATCTGGTTAGGATGCCTCCTGGACGCCTCCCTGGTGAGGTGTTCCGGGCATGTCCCACCGGGAGGAGACCCAGAGGAAGACCCAGGACACGCTGGAGGGACTATGTTTCTCGGCTGGCCTGGGAACGCCTTGGGATTCCCCCAGAGGAGCTGCTCCAAGTGGCTGGGGAGAGGGAAGTCTGGGCCTCCCTACTTAGGCTGCTACCCCCGCGACCCGACCCCGGATAAGCGGAAGAAAATGGATGGATGGATGGATGGATAATCCCTTATCTGGCGTTTTCTTTTGTTTTTTTTGGCCAAAAGTCAAGTGATCGCTCGCTCCCTCCTCCTCCTCTCCGCTGATGAGGAAACGTCTCAGGTTGTCACGAGAATTAAACTCGGGTTTTACGTTGCTGCCCGAGTCCCATCAGATTTCCTGGTCTTCTGGTGTGTTGGACCAGCGATCCATGGTTTTATTTTATTTTATTAGAACGTTTTATTAACATTATAAACACAGAATATGCAAAGGCAGCGAGAGAAAATTCAACAGGAGGCGGAGCTGAAGTCAAGTTCAGAAGACCACGGGGGAGTGCGCAGCCAACGAGCATTCGCATGTTCTCATTCAAAGCGATGCAGGACTGTTTTATATGTGACACAAATGTATTAATTTCCCCTTCTTAATCCCTTATCTGGAGTTTTCTCTTTTTTTTGCCAAAAGTAAGTGATCATCGCTCCCTCCTCCTCCTCCTCTCCCTCCGCTGAGTGAAATGAACAAGGAAATGACTGAGGTTGTCACGAGAATTAAACTCGGGTTTTACGTTGCTGCCCGAGTCCCATCAGATTTCCTGGTCTTCTGGTGTGTTGGACCAGCGATCCATGGTTTTATTTTATTTTATTAGAACGTTTTATTAACATATAAACACAGAATATGCAAAGGCAGCGAGAGAAAATTCAGCAGGAGGCGGAGCTGAAGTCAAGTTCAGCAGACCACGGGGGAGCAGCCATCAGCAGAGGCCACGCCTCCAGCAAGAATCGTTTCTCTATGGAGAAAGTCCAGACCCTAGTCCGAAGCGAAGTGAAGGACAAGGGTCTGGTTTTAACCAGGCTAGATCCGTGCCGTGAACGCGCTAAAACAGCTGATTTACGAGTTTAACCGTAAGGTTGAGGCGATTTATGAGAATCGCAGGCCACCTGCGGCTTCTGGGACTTGTGAGCGTGGTGGGTTTGACCTTGAAGGAGACTCATAGCATGGATCAGTGGAATGGATTCCCACAATTAGGCCATTTTGGAATGGATCGTCCAGATGGACTCCAAGGCTGAAGAAAAAATCTGTCTGCCTGAAGAAAATCAACAATCAAGCTTATCTGAATCTGACTCCCCGCCAGCCTTGGAAATGGGCAGACTATCAAATTTCTCCTGGGTCATGAGTAACCAAGGATAACAACTGCATCTATCCCATCGCACCCCGCCCCCGGAGAACTTTCTGTGCAAGCTTATCAGAACTGCTGGCTGAACAACATCATCAGAACTGTGGCTGATCTGAAAAAGGCTCATGGACTAATCTCACCACCTCGACCTCAAATGCATATGTAATCTGTTTTAATTGTGCATGCTGGTAGAGTTTTTTTGATGTCTCAAATCGTGTCCTGATAGACAAGATGTGAAAGATCTTTTTTGTAATACCACTATCTACCCTCATGGTTCTCCCCCCTTTTCATATCTAAGATTATTATTCTGATAAGGAATAAGATGACCGCACTGATTAATTTTAGCTGCAGCTTCGTACATCAAGTCCATCTTTCAGACGACTGTGCGTACATATTCCCGTTGTACCTCTGTGCAATGTCAATAATGATTATTCTGATTCTGATTACCATGTCATCCACTCTCAGTTATAATGGGATAATTAAACACCTTAGCAGTGAACATTAGCCTTAGTGAACATTTTTTGAGAGTCTGTGGGATAAAGTAGTTCTTTAACCCTTTTTACGTAGTTGTTTTTTCCTTATTAGTTTAGTATTTTTTCTGAAAATATAGGATAATTGAGAATGTTTTCAGGTTTGAAGATGAACTTTTCATTTAAACTTTTTTTTTACACAAATGATGCATTTGTTTTACATGATGCACATTCTCAAGAGAAAGGAAATGAGATAGCTATAAATACCAGCATTGTCCTGCTTCCTATTGTCCTCTATCCTTAATTAGAACAAATTCAATTATGTTTGAGATTTAATGAAACGCAGACGCGATGCTTCTTTCTGTGTTGTCACGAGGGATCATTGTTTTCACAGGTTCTTAGATTAGCAACTGTTGGGTCCAGTTTGGCTCCTTTGTCACAGGAAAGACTTCTGCAACCGAATCCCAGTGACACGCGAGAGCTTCTCCACAGCTGAACACAGATCTTCTGCTGTGCGGCACATTAGGAGATTATACGAGAGATGAAAACGATGGCTGAACTGCCGATTGTACTTGCCAGAAAAAGAAAAAAAAAGTTCACACAATTTTTAAAACATGCCTCTTTGAGAGTTTCCTGTACTGTATCAAATTTGTAAATCTTCCTAGTTTACAGCATATATTGTGCGGCATTCCTGATATAGTTTTCACAATAAAATCTTGGGTATTTCCTTTTACCATACAAATTATAATTATTAATATTGTAGTACTGTACTCGAGCAGAGAAAAGTAACTCACTGTGTTTTTAGTTCTTAAATCTCAGTTCATTTTATTTTTAAATCAATTAACCATCATTTTTCAACCAAAGATCAGTCTTTGTAACATTTTAAATCAGTTCATTGTGTCACTCAAAACTTAATAAGAGTTTTCTGTATGGTAGAGCACTTGTGTTTGTTGATATGTGTAGGAAAAAGTAGGCAAGGTCAACTTGGAGGCAAAAATACTCAATCAAAGAGCATAAAAGTGCCTGACCAAATAAAGGAGGGGGTTTCTGAGGAGTGAACGCTGATCTCTCTATATAAGACAGAAGGCAGAACGCCTCTAAGGACTGTCAGGCAACCTAGCAAGGTGAGTGACTTACAGTCTTTTATTAGCGGGAGGCAAGCCGACAACTTAAAAAACAATGCAGGGCATGGCCGCTTAATGCCAGAGACAAAGCTGCTGCGTGTTTGCCAGGACTGTGCTGCATTGTCAAATAACAACTTTACAATAGACGGGATGTTTTGTGAACAGTCCACAATCTGAAATATTTATTTTTCTTTAGATCCCAAGAGCACCAGCAGCTGTTCTGGACAGAGAGTAGAAGGTAATTATTTTTTTATTACAGTTTCCCTTAGCCCAAGATATTTTAAAATTAACAGCAGTTTTATTTTGATTTATGAGGCTTTAGCTCTGATTTAGTGTCATAAAAAGTATAAATGTCTCTTACGCCCACACGTATTGATTTACAGATTAAGTACCAGAGCTATCTTATTCCAGCAATGTAATTTAATGTTGCTACAAAATTTTGATGAAAGTTTAGGAAGTAGTAACTTAAGAAAAGTTAATTTAATTAATTTCATAATTTCATCTTTGTCAAAAAGTGCGGTTAAAACTGCTTTCCTCCTTTCATTTAAGCAATAAAAGCACTTTTTTCGAGCTGAAAAGTAATTTGTCTAAATTATTTTTCTTTAAGTAAAGGGTCACCATGAGTGGGGACGCAGAGTTGGAGTGTTTTGGCCCGGCGGCCGTCTACCTCAGGAAGTCAGAAAGGGAACGGATTGAAGCTCAGAATGCTCCCTTTGATGCTAAAACAGCATATTTTGTGACGGAGCCTAGCGAGATGTACCTCAAAGGGAAACTTGTCAAGAGAGAGGGCGGCAAAGCCACCGTGGAAACCCTCTGTGGAAAGGTGGGTGATGATGTTCACAGTGCGATTGTGAGAACAGCTGGATGAACACTTTGTTTTACATATCATAGGGCAGCTGTGGCTGAGTACCGGTAGTTAGAGCAGTCGTCCTCCAATGGGAGAGTTGGGGGTTTGATTCCACCAGCATGTTGAAGTGTCCCTGAACAAAACACTGAACCCCTCATTGTCTGATGTGTGTCCCATCAGTGTGTGATCTAAATCTCTGATTAGTCTCTACAGATTCAGATAAGCTTTGTAGAGATCTAGTAGAGTGATGTATGAATGGGTAAATGAGAGCACAGATTGTGTTGTAACGAGCTTTGAGTATTTTGATTCGATAGAAAGGTGCTACAATATACTTACTGTATATTGTGCGGCTGCAGAGATCCTTGTATGTTTTCATTTGACACTGAGCCTTTGTATATTTTCTGACGTTTGTCAGTATATTTTTTCCCAACATTATGTCACTTTCTAAACGATACTGCAGCGTAAAGATTCATAAACTGTGAGAATCCCATTTATTAAGACTGTTCTCTCTGCATCAGAGTCTCACTGTGAAAGAAGATGAAATCTTCCCCGTGAACCCTCCAAAGTTTGATAAGATTGAGGACATGGCCATGATGACCCACCTCAATGAGCCTGCTGTGCTGTATAACCTCAAAGAGCGTTAGACGAAAAACAAACAAAAAAAGACATGCATGCTATGGCAATGCAATGCACATCCAATTGGTAACTCTAAATTGTCCATAAGTGTGAGTGAGAGAGTGAATGGCTGTTTGTCTCTGTGTCCCTGTCATGGACTGGAAACCTGTCCATGGTGTACCTCACCTCACACAGTGACTGCTGGATATGGGTACCAGTGACCCCCACAACCCAAAAAGGAAGAAGTGGATAAAGATGATGATGGATGGATGGATGGATGCATGAATGAATGATGCATGGATGGATGGATAAAAGTAAAATGGTTCAATACAGGTCACAAGCTTCTAATCAGACATTTACCAGGAAGTAAAATGTGGCAGACATTTGGAAAAATCATCGGATGTCTGTGAAAAGATCATAGTCCAGATGTGGAGCTACAGAAATAAAAGAAGTAATACTGCTTTAAACTTAATTTATGTTTGTGTCTTCTTAAATTTCTGCATCAGAGTCTCACTGTGAAAGAAGATGAAATCTTCCCCATGAACCCTCCAAAGTATGATAAGATTGAGGACATGGCCATGATGACCCACCTCAATGAGCCCACTGTGCTGTATAACCTCAAAGAGCGTTACGCAGCATGGATGATCTACGTAAGTTTGGGTTCATCTAAACATCTGTAGCTGAAGCCTCTGATGATGGCAGGCAGATGTGCATCCGTGACGATTCTCTGTGACTTTGCAGACCTACTCAGGGTTGTTCTGCGTTACTGTGAACCCCTACAAGTGGCTGCCAGTGTACGATGCAGCGGTTGTGGCAGGATACAGGGGAAAGAAGAGAATTGAGGCTCCGCCCCACATCTTCTCCATCTCTGATAATGCCTATCAGTTCATGCTCCAAGGTATCGATCGTTTTGTAATCTGTTCAAAAACACAACAGCTACAGCTCAACAACCAGCATCTAACAAGTCCATGTTGTTTTTCTGTGTCACAGATAGAGAAAACCAGTCAATCCTGATCACGTAAGTGCTCAATATTTTACACGACAAAGGATTTCCAACAATCACTTATTGAAAACACCGATGTGTATCTAATTACACTTCTCAAACCAGCGGAGAATCTGGTGCAGGAAAGACTGTTAACACCAAACGTGTCATCCAGTACTTTGCGACAATCGCAGTGGCTTCTGGGAAGAAGAATGAGCCAGTTACATCAGGCAAAATAAAGGTAAGTGATGTTGTGAATGAGTGAAATGAAATGACCATCTGAACAAAGAGCTGTTGGACTGAAGTGATGAATGTTGCCTTCAGGGATCACTGGAGGACCAGATCATTGCAGCAAACCCTCTGCTGGAAGCTTATGGAAATGCCAAAACTGTGAGGAATGACAACTCCTCTCGTTTTGTGAGTTAACTTCATAATTTAACTTTCAGTTGAAATTGTTACAAATTTGTTTGGTGAAAACTATTTGATGTAATAAAATTTTAATCAGTATTTTAAATTTTTATTATGTTTTACTTCTGAACAGGGCAAATTCATCAGGATTCACTTTGGAACAACTGGAAAGCTGGCTTCAGCTGATATTGAAACATGTAGGATATGTCTTTTTTAAATACTGTACATATAGTTACAAGACATTTAATCAGTTCCACACAAATAATTTTGTTAAATTCCTGTTGGCTTCACTCCAAACAGATCTGCTGGAGAAATCCCGTGTGACGTTCCAGCTGTCAGCAGAGAGGAGCTACCACATCTTCTACCAGCTCGCAACAGGCCACAAACCTGAACTCATAGGTTGGAAAATTATAACTATGCTTTATCTCATGTTATTTACAGTATACACAGAATACTGAATATATTTATATGTCTGCTTCTGTTTTATGCTACCTTCAGAGGCTCTTCTCATCACCACCAACCCTTACGACTATCCGATGATCAGTCATGGTGAAATCACTGTCAAGAGTATCGATGACGTTGAAGAATTCATCGCCACTGATGTAAGAATAGCCCAGAAACACAAGAAACTATAGAAAAGTCCATGCAAAACTTCCTGATAATGATGGACTTATTATGTCTATGTCCACAGACTGCTATCGACATCCTGGGTTTCACTGCTGAAGAGAAGATCAGCATCTACAAGCTGACAGGAGCAGTGATGCATCATGGGAACATGAAGTTCAAACAGAAGCAGCGTGAAGAGCAGGCCGAGCCTGATGGCACTGAGGGTATGCTCTTTGCAATGCTTCTGTTCGTTACTGGCCCAACTTTTAGACACCTGTCAGATTTACATAACTTTCTGTTTATTTATTTATTTGATAAAAGTACAATTTAAACTTAGTTTTCTTTTGTCTCTTAGTTGCGGATAAAATCTCTTACCTTATGGGCCTAAACTCAGCTGATTTGCTGAAGGCACTCTGCTATCCAAGAGTGAAAGTGGGAAATGAGTATGTGACCAAAGGTCAAACTGTTCCACAGGTGAAAAAAATATTTTGTAGTCTTTGATCATCTTTAACCTGGTTTACCACAGAACAGTTTCTTATACAGTACAGGTCATTAATCTTTAAGTTTTACTTTGGTATTTTTAAAGGTCAACAACTCTGTGAGTGCTCTCTGCAAGTCTGTCTATGAGAAAATGTTCTTGTGGATGGTGGTCAGAATCAATGAGATGCTGGACACCAGGCAGTCCAGGAGCTTTTTTATCGGTGTCCTGGACATTGCTGGGTTTGAAATTTTTGATGTGAGTATTTCTAACCAGCTCGCATGATCTTAAAAACATCATGAGTTTAAGAAGTTCCATTTTTGAATATTTTCTGATCTGTTTTACCTTGACTCGTTCAGTTCAACAGCTTGGAACAGCTGTGCATCAACTTCACCAATGAAAAGCTGCAGCAGTTCTTCAACCATCACATGTTCGTCCTGGAGCAGGAAGAGTATAAGAAAGAGGGGATCGAATGGGAGTTCATTGACTTTGGCATGGACTTGGCAGCCTGCATTGAGCTCATCGAGAAGGTTAGCCACATGTTTAAACTCACAAACACAGAAAACACTCAGAAAGTGTTTGTTTCTAACAATCGTTTCATCGTCACAGCCAATGGGCATCTTCTCCATCCTTGAAGAGGAGTGCATGTTCCCAAAGGCTACAGACATGACCTTCAAGAGCAAACTGTACGACCAGCATCTGGGGAAAAGTGCCCCCTTCCAGAAGCCTAAACCTGTCAAAGGCAAACCTGAGGCCCATTTCTCTCTGATGCACTATGCTGGCACGGTGGACTACAACGTTAATGGCTGGCTGGAAAAGAACAAAGACCCACTGAACGACTCCGTGGTTCAGCTCTACCAGAAGTCTTCAGCCAAACTGTTGGCTTTCCTGTACGCATACCACGCATCAACAGAAGGTATGTGCATGTATACATTTATAATATAATAAACAAGTTTTACTTGTGATGTATTTGATCATTTAACTGGTATTATTTCACTGACAGCTGAGGGTGGTAGCAAGAAAGCTGGCAAGAAGAAGGGAGGTTCCTTCCAGACGGTGTCTGCGTTGTTCAGAGTAAGTCGTCAAATAATCACTCAGAGCTTTCCGGTTCAGTTTAATGTTTTCAGAGACGTTAAGCCTTTATTACTTCTTCAGGAGAATCTGGGCAAGTTGATGACCAACTTGAGGAGCACTCATCCTCATTTTGTGCGCTGCTTGATTCCCAATGAATCAAAGACACCAGGTACATGAACATAGAGCATATTCTGACCATCGTCTTTGTGTCACTGTCCTGTCTCCAAACAAATCAGTTTTTATGTGACATTGTGCTGCAGGTCTCATGGAGAACCACCTGGTCATCCACCAGCTGAGGTGTAATGGTGTGCTGGAGGGAATCAGGATCTGCAGGAAAGGTTTCCCCAGCAGAATCCTCTACGGTGACTTCAAGCAGAGGTAGAAGAAACAACATTTTTGCAGGCTGTAAGAAGTGTTCAACTATAAAACTACTGACTGAATGATGGACATCCTTCCTTTAGGTACAAAGTACTGAATGCCAGTGTCATCCCTGAGGGCCAGTTCATTGATAACAAGAAGGCCTCTGAAAAATTACTGGGCTCCATTGACGTGGACCACTCTCAGTACAAGTTTGGACACACAAAGGTAGAACTTTAAATGCTCAATTACAAAAATGCTGTTTGCAAAATGACTGAAGACAAGTTGAAGCTAATAATTACTAACGTTTAAATATTTGATGCTAAGGTGTTTTTCAAAGCTGGTCTATTGGGAGTTTTGGAGGAGATGAGGGACGACAAATTGGCTGCGCTGGTCACCATGACTCAAGCTCTGTGCAGAGGCTTCCTCATGAGGCGCGAGTTCGTCAAAATGATGGAAAGACGGTAATTTGTCTACCGTGGTGCAGACATTTTTATTTACTTTGTTAAATGTTATTACAGGCTTGAGCTAACTTCTTGTTTATTTCACCAGAGAGGCCATTTTCACCGTCCAGTACAACATTCGATCTTTCATGAACGTCAAAACTTGGCCATGGATGAAGCTGTACTTTAAGATCAAACCTCTGCTGAAGAGCGCAGAAACAGAAAAGGAGATGGCTCAAATGAAAGAGGACTTTGCAAAGACCAAAGAAGAGCTGGCAAAGGCTCTGGCTAAGAAGAAAGAACTGGAGGAGAAGATGGTGTCTCTCCTCCAGGAGAAGAATGACCTGTTAATACAAGTGCAGTCTGTGAGTTTGATCAGCACACCCCAGAAACATACCTCTTAATAACCCATATGGAGTCACTTATTTGACTAAAAACATCTTTATTCACTTTAGGAAGGTGAAAACCTCAATGATGCAGAGGAAAGATGTGAGGGGCTCATCAAAGCTAAAATCCAGCTTGAGTCCAAACTCAAAGAGTCAAATGAGAGACTGGAGGATGAGGAGGAGATCAATGCTGAGCTGACAGCGAAGAAGAGGAAACTGGAGGACGAGTGCTCTGAGTTAAAGAAGGACATTGATGACTTGGAGCTCACTCTGGCCAAAGTGGAAAAGGAGAAACATGCCACTGAAAACAAGGTTGGTACCGGTATATCAGTCACAGAGTAAGATTATAGAATCCACTCTTCACAAAATACTTAAAACCCCTGAATCTTTCAAACCAGGTTAAAAACCTGGTTGAAGAAATGGCTTCCCAAGATGAGACCATCGCCAAACTCACAAAAGAGAAGAAAGCCCTCCAAGAGGCCCATCAGCAGACCCTGGACGATCTACAGGCAGAGGAAGACAAAGTCAACTGTCTGACGAAGGCCAAGTCAAAGCTGGAGCAGCAAGTGGATGATGTGCGTATTAAAACAAGGATAAAGACGTGTACAAACAACATTATACAAGTTTCTATTACAATAATGAAACATATTTTATCCCTGACAGCTTGAAGGCTCCCTGGAGCAGGAAAAGAAGCTCCGTATGGATCTGGAACGAGCTAAAAGGAAGCTGGAAGGAGATCTGAAGCTGGCCCAGGAGACCGTAATGGATCTGGAGAATGACAAGCAGCAGTCTGAGGAGAAGATAAAGAAGTAGGAATAATATTCTAAATGAAAACTTAACTATTGAAACTTAATTGGGATGTTCCACTTAAACAACATTCTGAAATATGTCCTTTCTTTTAGAAAAGACTTTGAAGTAAGTCAACTCCTTGGCAAGATTGAAGACGAGCAGTCTCTTGGAATCCAGTTACAAAAAAAGATAAAGGAACATCAGGTAGGAGCCCAAGCTGTACAAATAAAGCATTTAAACATCTTCCACATCTAATTAATTTATTTATTTTATTTCAGGCTCGCATTGAAGAGCTGGAGGAGGAGATCGAGGCTGAGCGAGCTGCTCGGGCCAAGGTGGAGAAGCAGAGGTCCGATCTCTCCAGGGAACTTGAAGAGATCAGCGAGAGGCTCGAAGAAGCTGGCGGAGCAACTGCTGTTCAGATCGAGATGAACAAGAAGCGCGAGGCCGAGTTTCAGAAGCTGCGTCGGGATCTCGAAGAGGCCACCCTGCAGCACGAGGCCACGGCTGCAACTCTCCGCAAGAAGCAGGCTGACAGCGTGGCCGAGCTGGGAGAGCAGATCGATAATCTCCAGAGAGTCAAACAGAAGCTGGAGAAAGAGAAAAGTGAATTCAAGATGGAGATCGACGACCTCTCAAGCAACATGGAGGCCATTGCAAAAGCAAAGGTACAACAAATAGTTCAAATTTCATTGTCTCAAAGATGTCACAAAAACAGCATTTTTGAGAAAGTAGGATGAACGGCTTTCATTTTCTTTGTTTCAAAATGTTGTTTATTTCTTAGGGGAACTTAGAAAAGATGTGCAGGACATTGGAGGATCAGCTGAGTGAGCTCAAAGCCAAGAATGATGAGAATGTTCGTCAGCTGAATGATATCAGTGCTCAAAGGGCCCGACTTCAAACTGAAAATGGTAACTTTCTGTTTTTTTTTATTTTTTTTATTATATTTAGTAAAATATACCAAATATGCCTCAGTCATGAATGTGCCTACATGTTGTATGCTACAACTAGCAGATATCCATCCATTATCTTTACCTGCGTCAGTTACTACAAAAGTTAACAAGCATATTAAGCTTTCTTGTTGCAATAGTGAAAAGCCTACTGTGGCTTTGGAGCATGCAACAAGATCAACTGCATTCTGAAGAACACGTCTCAGTCCTGATGATATCTGGTTACATTGTAGGGACTGTGTATAAATTAAATGTATTCAAGTTCTGTCTCGTTTTAAATACAGTATATTATCCTTACACAGGTGAAACTTCTCGGCAGCTGGAGGAGAAAGAAGCTCTTGTGTCTCAGCTCACCAGAAGCAAGCAGGCGTACACTCAGCAGATTGAAGAGCTGAAGAGGCACATCGAGGAGGAAGTGAAGGTAACAGTCCATAGATGCAACTTGGACAACAGCAAAGTCAAATACCATGAGATGGTTAGAAGTGTCTATCTTGTTCCTGTTTGGATGGTAGGCCAAGAACGCCCTGGCTCATGCTGTTCAGTCGGCTCGTCACGACTGTGATCTTCTCAGAGAGCAGTATGAGGAGGAGCAGGAGGCCAAAGGGGAGCTGCAGCGCTCCATGTCCAAGGCTAACAGCGAGGTGGCTCAGTGGAGAGCCAAATATGAGACTGACGCCATTCAGCGCACGGAGGAGCTGGAGGAGGCTAAGTAAGTTCTTTTTTCCCCCATTTGTAATGGCTTTAAATTGCAAAGTACTTGACTTGAAGTTTAAAAATCAATTATCCTGCACAGGAAAAAGCTAGCCCAGCGTCTTCAGGATGCTGAAGAATCCATCGAGGCTGTGAATGCCAAATGTGCATCTCTGGAAAAGACTAAACAGAGGCTGCAGAGTGAAGTGGAGGACCTGATGATCGATGTGGAGAGAGCTAATGCTGTGGCTGCAACCCTGGACAAGAAGCAGAGGAACTTTGACAAGGTACATCATTATTTGATTCATCACTAGATAATGTGATGAGACATTAAAGAACATGACAAACTGAAGCTCGTTGAACCCTCAGGTCCTTGCAGAGTGGAAGCAGAAGTATGAGGAGAGCCAAGCAGAGCTGGAAGGAGCTCAGAAGGATGCTCGTTCACTGAGCACTGAGCTTTTCAAAATGAAGAACTCTTATGAAGAAGCTCTGGACCACCTGGACACCTTGAAGAGGGAGAACAAGAACCTGCAACGTAGGATACATTTGATTTTTTTAAACAACTGTCCTAAGCACAACTGGATTGTTAAATATCAGCGTTCTTATATTTGTGCCTTAACATCTCGCTTGAACAGAGGAGATCTCAGACTTGACTGAACAGCTTGGTGAGACGGGTAAGACAATCCATGAGCTTGAAAAAGGAAAGAAGGCAGTGGAAACTGAGAAGTCAGAAATTCAGACTGCTCTGGAGGAGGCAGAGGTAAAACTGCTGCTCTTTAGATTAAACTGAAATCCTAAAACATCTATAAAATGTAAACATGTGATGAAAAAAAACATAAAACACAATTTAAATATAAAAGCAAACGTTTAGAGCATAACTTACACTGTTTCCAAAAATGACCCAAATTCCCGCATGTTCACAGGCAACCCTGGAGCACGAAGAGTCCAAGATTCTCCGTGTTCAGCTGGAGCTCACCCAAGTCAAGAGCGAAATTGACAGGAAGCTGGCAGAAAAGGAGGAGGAGATCGAACAGATCAAGAGGAACAGCCAGCGGGTGATTGAGACCATGCAGAGCACGCTGGACGCCGAGGTCAGGAGCAGGAACGATGCCCTGAGAATCAAGAAGAAGATGGAGGGAGACCTGAATGAGATGGAGATCCAGCTGAGCCACGCAAACCGCCAGGCAGCTGAAGCTCAGAAACAGCTGAGATACGTGCAGGGACAGCTAAAGGTACAACTAAAGATGGGTTTCTTAAACGGTGTTCACATTCTGAAAGAATCTGAAGCACTTGTTTGTATTTATTCTTTTTATTTATTTATTTTTTAATCCAGGATGCTCAACTCCATCTTGATGAAGCGCTGAGAGGCCAGGATGACATGAAGGAGCAGGTGGCGATGGTGGAGCGCAGGAACACCCTGATGGTGGCTGAGATCGAGGAGCTGAGGGCTGCTCTCGAGCAGACAGAGAGAAGCCGCAAAATGGCTGAACAGGAACTGGTTGATGTCAGCGAGCGTGTTACACTGCTGCATTCTCAGGTACACAAAAAACAATAAATTAAAATTAAAAAAGGAAAATACCCACGCAAAATAAGACAAATACACAGTGCTGGGCAGCACTAATCCAAAAATGTGTTCCGCTATTTCTAAAGCGCTAACGTGCAAATGGCGAACTACTTTTTTAAATCCAGCAGATTTGACCATTTCGTGAAACGGTTAAGCTCAGAAACCCTTGTGCTATAAGTCAGCTAAGAAATATATTTTTTCTCAGCAAAGAAATAATTGTGTTTTCTTGTAAAGTCCGTGAGGGCTCGCTTCTGTGGCCAGCCGCCATTTTGAACAGGGCAAATGAGGCGCTGGCGCATCGCGTAGGCCGCTGAGAAACATCCATAAGTTCACCCTCCATGTTAAAAACTCTTCGTCTGACTCTTCGAAAACAAGCAATAATACATAATTTAATTGGACTTTTGAACCGTTTAGAATACCAGCCTGATCAACACCAAGAAGAAGCTGGAGGCGGATCTGGTTCAGATCCAAGGGGAGGTGGAAGATGCTGTTCAGGAAGCGAGAAACGCTGAAGATAAAGCCAAGAAGGCCATCACTGACGTGAGTCCTCCTGAGGTTTATTCCTGCAGAAGCTGTGCCTCCTTCAACGTCTAATCAAAACAAAACGACTGGAAATTTTTCAGGCTGCCATGATGGCAGAAGAGCTGAAGAAGGAGCAGGACACCAGCGCTCATTTGGAGAGGATGAAGAAGAACCTGGAGGTGACGGTGAAGGACCTGCAGCACCGTCTGGATGAAGCTGAAAATCTGGCCATGAAGGGAGGCAAGAAGCAGCTCCAGAAACTGGAGGCTCGGGTATGCTTTTTAACTCCCTTGAGAGGAAAAACTTCCCCCAGCGAGTGTTTACGAGCTCCAGAGTAAAAGCTGTTTCTGTATCAGGTGCGTGAGCTGGAGGCTGAAGTCGAAACTGAGCAGCGACGAGGAGCAGAGGCCATCAAAGCTGTTCGCAAGTATGAGAGAAGAGTCAAGGAGCTCACCTATCAGGTTGGAAGCTTTCTTTTATCAGATGATCACTACAGAAGCAAAACAAAACTGCTTATTGGTACATTTATTATTTATCATTGTAAACTGTAGACTGATGAGGACAAGAAGAACATCATCCGACTGCAGGATCTGGTGGACAAACTGCAGCTGAAAGTGAAAGCGTATAAGAGACAGGCTGAGGAGGCTGTAAGTCTTTTTAAGACTTTCATGGCTGCATGCAGAACTCCAAGTTGTTTTTTAAAAATATCTGTGCCCCATGGTTTAATAAGTCTCTTGTTGATCTTCCTGACAGGAAGAGCAGGCCAACACGCACATGTCCAGGCTGAGGAAGGTGCAGCACGAGATGGAGGAAGCTCAGGAACGTGCCGACATCGCCGAGTCTCAGGTCAACAAGCTGAGGGCCAAGAGTCGGGAAATCGGAAAAGTAAGTAAATCTAAAAAAGCTAAGTCTGGTCCTCTGGACATTCAAAAAAAACAAAAAAAAAAAACAAAGCAAAAAATTGTAGAAACGTTTCGTCTTTCGTCCGAAAGACTTCCTCAGTCTGAGGTGCTGGGTTCAGCTCAGTCTTATAAATAGCACCCTCTCACAGTGTTACACAACCAGTTGGCTGATGACAGCCTGAAACCAGCTGCTCACATGATCAAGGAGGACCATCAGCCTAACAATGGATCGTTAGCACCCTGATGGTTGTTTGCTATTCACAGAGGGCTGAGTGATACCAGCAATCACAGCATTGTAGGAGGGGGACAGTTGAACTCGGAGGCCTCCACCCCTGTTTAATGATGGGCGGTTTCTTTTCACAAAGATGGCCTCCTTTACTCCTCTCTCAAACCATCGTTCCTCTCTATCAAGGATGTGAACATCTTCATCCCTGAAAGAGTGACCGCTGGCCTGGAGATGAGTGTAGACTGCAGAGTCCTGACCTGATGATGTTGATCTTCTGTGCTGGGCCATCCTTTTGGCCAGTGGCTGTTTAGTTTCCCCGATATAAGACTGATCACAGCCCTCCTGACACTGAACAGCATACACAATTACTCTGTTTGTGCCGGGGGACTGGATCTTTGGGATGAAAAACAGAGTAACATTGTGTATGCTGTTCAGTGTCAGGAGGGCTGTGATCAGTCTTATATCGGGGAAACTAAACAGCCACTGGCCAAAAGGATGGCCCAGCACAGAAGATCAACATCATCAGGTCAGGACTCTGCAGTCTACACTCATCTCCAGGCCAGCGGTCACTCTTTCAGGGATGAAGATGTTCACATCCTTGATAGAGAGGAACGATGGTTTGAGAGAGGAGTAAAGGAGGCCATCTTTGTGAAAAGAAACCGCCCATCATTAAACAGGGGTGGAGGCCTCCGAGTTCAACTGTCCCCCTCCTACAATGCTGTGATTGCTGGTATCACTCAGCCCTCTGTGAATAGCAAACAACCATCAGGGTGCTAACGATCCATTGTTAGGCTGATGGTCCTCCTTGATCATGTGAGCAGCTGGTTTCAGGCTGTCATCAGCCAACTGGTTGTGTAACACTGTGAGAGGGTGCTATTTATAAGACTGAGCTGAACCCAGCACCTCAGACTGAGGAAGTCTTTCGGACGAAAGACGAAACGTTTCTACAATTTTTGCTTTGTTTTTTTTTTTTTGTTTTTTGAATGTCCAGAGGACCAGACTTAGCTTTTTTAGATTTTTCTACCTGGATTATTGAGCATGCATCAGGGTAAAAGTAAGTAAAGTTGTAGCGGTTTTCAACAGAGCGCGTTTCGTCTCTGGCGCTACCGCTTGGATCTGAATCCGCATGTAAATTTGAATTATACACAATCCACTTACAATGTTAATTATTTATTTTGATCTTTTTCAGGCAAAGGAGTCTGAAGAATAAGCTAAAACCTTTGTGGGAGACCAAGTGAGAATCATAAAATATGTTTTTTCTTTGAAATGCTCTCAATAAATGTAGAACTAGATTCAATAAAATATTCAGCCAACCTGCCGTCTTCACACTTTTTTTCTTTCTTGTTGCCAAACGTGGAATAATAATCTAAAATACACACTTTTAACTGTACGTATGCAGCAAGTGCAGGTCATGTTTGTGCCACAGGCTTTTGTTTTTGCTACATTTAAGATCAACAGAGGCGATTGACTTAAATAATAACGGAATGAGAGAAATAAAGTCACTTTGTAAAACCCAGGGTGAGGCTGTGGCTCAGAGCTGTTACCTCCAATGAGAAGGTTGCCGGATTGAATCCTGGCCAGGGATCTTTCTGGGTGGAGTTTGCAAATTCTTTCTGTGCTTTCTCCCGGTATTCCAGTTTCCTCCCACAGACAAAAAACATGCATGTTAGGCTGACTGGTAACTCCATTGACTAGGTGTTTGTGTGAATGATTGTTTCATTTGTCTCTACGTGACCCTGTGATGGACTAGCAACCTGTCCAGGGTTTCCCCTTTCTTCTCACACAATAACTGCTGGATATGAGCAACAGTGACCCCCTGTGACCTGTAAAGGAAGAATGGATGGATGTTAAACACAGTTACATAATGCGTAACAAAACATTAGTTACTATGACCTGAACACTGACACAAACTGAGCTAAAAGACCCACATTAATTCAGTCAGCCATAGAAATGTAAGAAAGAATATAAAATGTTGGTACCCAGCACTGTTTGTAGTTATCCCTGCATTATGGCTCTACTTTTCTGCAAAATAGACAAGACAAGCAGCCAACGTGACATCTCACACCATCTGCATCTGGTCTTCTGCACTTTATCATTTATTTTTGATAAATAAACAAGCATTTATGTGACTTTAATATTATGTTTGCTGGAAAGTTTGGTAATCGCTTAGTAGCCTCTACTTCCTGTGTCTTCATATTAATATCACAATGTCCAAAGTTTTAATGTGATTTTGACTCGTCAGAAGTTTTATTCTCATTTTTAGCTAATGTAAGAAGTTAAAGGAGCTGTATGTAACTTTTCTAACAATATATTTTTAACATATTTCTTCACTCTGTCACTACCTCCTGACATACTGATTTTAGACAAGTAATATCTGAAAAAAACTATTGTCCCCTTGCTTCTCTAAAAGCATTTCTAAAAAGCCACAGTGACACGCCGTTAACCAGCCAATAAAAACAGAGCTTGAATTTGAATCAGCCAATAAAAACAGAGCTTGAATTTGAATTTCAGTAGAGCAAGGGTAACAGAGCCATATATGGCTCTGAGGGGGAGGTACCAGAAACGTGTCTCTGTTCAAAATATTCCTAAATTCCAGCGTGTTCCAGAAATTACATACTGAACCTTTAAGCCCGTTCAAACTCACACTTTTTCTTCTGATTTTTTAAAATATCCTAACCAGTTATTTAATTTTCAGAAAGGATACTAATACAGTTTGCTAAACAAATAGTTAAAAGTCAAAGTCAACTTTATTGTCAGAATTGCAATATGTACAGGACATACACAGGACCGAAATTGCGTTTCTCTCAGTCCCTCGGTGCAACAGTAACCATCTAAACACTAAACACTAAAACATTTAATAAACATAAGCATAAAATAGTAAAAGTGTAACACTGTCCTGAGTTTTTTCATAATAGTATAAAAGTATGAAAATTTACACCAACACTGAAACACCAAACACCCCTAAAACACCAAACACCCAATGAACATAAGCATAAAATGAAATAATAAAAGTGTAATACTGTCCTGAGTTTTTGCATAGTAGTATAAAAAGTATATCTATAAAATAAACTGAAGGTTCTAGCATTGACATTTGCAAAGAGTGGCACAGCAGCATATAAGTTAATGTACACAGTATATGTATGAGGTAGTTGATGTTGGTATAGAGGCAAAGTGGCATATGCAGTGAGGCACATAAGGCACATTTGGCATCCTTAGATAAGGCTAGTCAGAGAATGCTGTATATGTATCTGCAGTAGTGTAGATAAAAGTAGTGTAAATGTAAACAGTAGTAATAAATGTAAAGCAGTAGTAATAAATGTAAACCGTATTAATAAATGTAAACAGTGAATGTAAACAGTAGTATGACTATAGGCAGTAATGTAATACAAACATTAGTGCAAATATGAGAAGTAGTGCAAACTGAATGAGCACATGACCGAGAGTTTAGTGAATAACCCGTTTGATGACACAGAGTCCAGTGTTAAAAACTTTGTGTTGAGTGGTAATGTGTGAGAAAGTTTTTTGTGTTAAGGCAGTTCAAATGGGAGGGGAGGCAGAGCAGGCAGAGTGTTTAGCATTCTGACTGCCTGATGAACAGAGCTGTCTCTCAGTCTACTGGTACGAGCCTGGAGACTCCTCAGTCTCCTCCCTGATGGCAGCAGTCTTAAGCTAGATTCATACTCGACGCGTCACGCAGCGCGCGAGGGTGCACGCTCCAAAAGTGACACAATTTCACAGTCCCGGCCCCTGCGCGTTGGCCCCGCGCGTGGGATTAGCGTGTGTCATGCACCTCTGAATTTTTGAAACTCCGCAAGCCTCTGCGCGTGCGGTGGGTGCTACGATTTGATTGACAGGTCCCCACCGACAGCCTTCACCCTCTTCACGCCGGAGCCTGCAGCTGTTTGCGCCGCTGTGGTCGTGGAGACGGAGTCGCGACGCATGGAGGAATGTTTTGTGACACAAAATGTATAAATTCTCCTTCATTCCTGATCTGGAGTCGGACTTTTCTTTTGTTTTTTCGCCAAAAGTCACGTGATCGCTTTCTCCTCCGCTGACTCCATGCATTAAAACCGCAAATAAAGACAACAGTTCAGCACGCGAGCGGAAAGCTATTTGTTTTTGTTGTGTGATTTCAAACAGTTCTTCTTCTACGGTAGATTTCTTCTTCTACGCCTTTCTTGCAACATATGCACAGGTTTTAGAGGGTACTGCCTCCTGCTGGTCCGTAAAAGAACAGCACTTTGCCATGCGCCCGGTGCGTCAACCATAAACACAGAGGCACCGGCCAGGGAGAGCCAGGGCGCCCTATCGACACGCAGGCGGTGAGCTACATTATGGACTCTATGAGCAGGCTAATGCAGCTGTCCGCTCTTTCTGTCGGGGACGTGGAATCTCTGTGATTTATTGGGACACTGGTGGCTCATGCCACTGAAGGCTGAGGGAGACCGCGGCGATCGGCGTGCTGACGAGACCTCCGCTCAGCGAAAATGCTTTGATCCAGGCTATGAAGGACCTTCCCAGCTGTTGTGCGGGCTGAGTCACACGGTGAGAGAAGCGGTGGCTGCCGCNTTGTGTGTGTGTGTGTTTATGTGTGTGTACATACATTCATATACATACACTTTATATTACTGTGTGTGCGTGTGTGTGTTTGTGTGTGTGTGTTCATTGTGACTGTCTATGTCCAACAAGCTGATATTTATTAAATATATTTACTGTATAGGTCGACATGTTGGCAACTCTGTCATTTATCAGTTAGAACTAAATGATCAATTGTCAGTTTGTCATTTATTTTGATAACTACAATGAAATATATTATAGTGTGCCAAAGTCAGAAGATAAATATTATAACATTAAAAGTAAAAAATGAATGTACTTACATTGTATTATTTATATTGAATCCTAATAAAGTAAGATTTAATTGGCACTTTCACATCCCACCCAGTATGTGAGATTTCTGTGTGATGTGACGAGAAAAAACCTAGCGCACCCGCTCCTCACACTTTGGTTGCAAGTAAAGCAAAATATTTTTTTTATTGTCAAATGGGCACAGAGCTTGTGAGAGAGCTTCCACCAGGGACAAACATCTTTGTGAGCTTTTGATTCTGTTTCTGTCTGCAGTTTTGACCACTGAAACTCTAATTACCAGCACCTTTTCTGAAACAGCAATGCCAAGCGAAAATAAAAGTTACTTAATAAAACTGGTTGCATAAATCTGGTGCCTATAAATAAATCTTGAATACCAGTCAGGTTTATTGAAGTTACAGCAATTCAGAACAACAGAAGAAACATTTTTAACAAAATTACTCGCATAACTGTTTTTATATTTATTAGTAGAGCTATTAAAATCAGAAAAAAGAGCTGCAGACTGATTATTGGCTTATTGTCTCAGTATTACTGCAAACTTCATGCAACTGCATCCAATTGTTCTCTCTGGTGTTCCACAGTGCAGAAATATATTGGAGCGACGCATGTAAACAATTGGTTCAGTCTTGGTTGTTATGGTGCACGCCACCGCAACATAAAATTACATGTCTAGGAGCGACATGTCAGGTTATATGTGGAAGCTCGCGGAGTGCACCGCTGTGCTGTCTGCTCTGTCAGTCTGACACTGAAGCGTACGTGATGGTTTAAAAGCTCTGCCTGTCACTCTGAAGCTACACTGTTGGGCAATGATATAGGGATTTAGGAGGAGGTAGGTTGAAACTGTATTTGAGTACTTTGGTAACAGTTTCTGTTTTAAATGTGCTATATAAATAAATCTGATTTGACTATGAAGACATCATTATTAATTCCTTATTTAGGGGTGTTATTTAGTATAGTTACTATGGAGAGTGGTGGCGCAGAGGTTAGAGGAGGTGGGCTATTGATCGGAAGATTGCTGGTTCAACTCCCGGTACTGACAACATCAAAATGTGGATGGGATTGGTTAAGCACCCACACCTGTCTCCACTCTCATTTGTCTCACTCTGGGTTCTTGAGCAAGACCCTTAACCCCCACCATCTGCTCCCCCAGGCGCCCTAGATAGCAGCTCTCTGCTCCACACAGAGGCTGTGGTAGCTCGGTGGTCTGTGGTTGTGTCAGGAAGGGCATCTGGCGCAAAAACAATTGCCAAGTCTTCGTGCGACTTAGTTTGCTGTGGTGACCCCCTGAAGAAGGGAGCAGCCGAAAGAGAAAAAAAGTAGTATACTGTACAGTAGTTACTATAAAAAATTGTTTTTATTAGTTTCAAGTAAACCATTGTAGTAGTTTAGGAAATGCCTCTTTTACATCAAATCTGTTGAATTATGGGCCGAGATGGGATAGAGGCAGGGCAGCCAACCTGAGACCTGAAAGTCTCATGTTCGATCCCCAGTCATTGCACATCTCGTGGTGTCTCTGAGCAGGACACCTTATTCTCAATTGCTCCCCGGGCGCCTTCAATATCTGCCCACTGCTCCACCTGAGTGTATCCCAGGTGTGATGGGTTAAATGCAGAGAGTCATTTTCGCCATTGTATAGGAACATACAATGAAGACAACACATGATTATTATTATTGTTAATTAACAGTTGTTAAATTTAAAATAAATTATTTTGTGCATTGAAATTTGACACTAACTCTAATTATTAATGATATTTTAATGATCCAAATTAACTGTGTAGTGCAAACACTTTTTTAACAAGCCCATCCAAATGAAATATTTTTGCATTTATTTACCAAACCTTTTTAATTTTTTTATTTTTTTTACATCCTAAACCAAAAGTCAAGTCAATTTTAGTTTGGTCAACTTCTGGCTTAAAGGCAGGCTGTAAAGAGCAACACAGCTCATCTCTAACCCAACCACAGTGTCTTTTTTCATTCATTCAACCTTTATTTAGGCAGGTTAATCCCATTGAGCCTTGAGGACTCATTTACGAGAGAGACCTGGTTTAAACAAAGAATGATGACAACAGCGACAACAATAGACAATCATAAGAGAGGCATACAGATTTTTTTTTTAAAACAAGTAATAAAAAAATAGTCAAATGAGAAAACTAAAAACAGGAACATGACCCCAGTATTTAGTCAATCCAACCCAACCTATGACCCAATAGCTTAAACCCTGAAATTGAGTCACCAAAACAACCCAGCAGTTTTTAGTGTGCATATATTATTTAGACAAACAAAGCATCAATGGTATTTTTGTTTTACTGCCCCCTCATCAGTTATATTTATTCATTTTTTCCTTTTTTTTTTCTCCTTCCCACCTGCATGTCCAAAAGCAGCCAGCTTAGACAAAGAAAATAAAAACACAATTAGGAGGTTTTTACCTGCATTTGGGATTTATCTGCTCTTATTGCTTGCTAGCTCACCAGATCAATTTTGGCACACCTCTGGA
>JBBPBX010053153.1:0-11898 GCA_038048925.1 Garcialebias charrua
AGATAAGAAATTAGAAAGAGGAGGAAGAGGGGGAGTTATCTTGACTGAGGTGAGTTTAACCAGGAAATGGCAGCTCTCCGTACGATGTCAGCTAAACACAGGTCCGCTTTAGTAAACAACAACTCGTTACCTTGAAAGACGATCAGTCTAGATTCCGGTAAGAGAATACACCAGCCTTTGACGTAAGAAGGTTCTTTGGTCCAGTTACGTCAGAGCCGATCAGTCTGTTTACTTTTCCAGCGTCTCCAGCGTCCGCCTGATCGATTGAAGTAGCGGACAGTTCTGGTTGATTTTCAAAATAACATATTCCTCAGAAGGAATTTTTATTCAAAGGTTTGGATCTTGTAAGCTCGATTGGATATACAGCAAACGTGCTGTAAGCCGAACTGATGATGAGGTTGTTGGCTCATGACGCCCGTTCAACAGCTCAGGAGAATCTCATCACATCTCTTCTCAACTCTCCAACAAACTGAAGAGTTCAAGGAAGTCGGAGCTTTTAAAGAGAGCTTGACTTCCTGATACTCGCTCCTTTCCAATTGGTTAGTTCAATCAGGAGGAGGTTTGTGGAAAGGAGGGGAAAAGTGTTAGGAGAAGTGAATTAGAAAGTAGACTCCAGCTTTATGATTAAAACTGATTAAACTGTCTTAACACTTTTCAACAAATACTGAAAGATCATTTTGACCTGTCCTTCGACTTAAACAGAGTCTTTGATTATCAAAATATTGAACATAACAATGATAATACAATAACAAAAGGTTATTCTTTTGATTATTTGAATTAGAACAAAAATAAAGAGTCTCTTGGTGAGAGACACCAATCATTCTTGTTGGTACCAAAAACTCTATTTCAAAATCAGAACATCTTCTCGTCCCCCTTAACAACTCTGCTATCCCCCTCCCCTCAGGTCAAGAGCCTTGGTGTCATCCTCGACACCACTCTCTCCTTCACTTCACACATCAACAATATTACTCGGTCTGCCTATTTCCACCTCCGTAATATTAACCGTCTCCGTCCTTCTCTCACACCCCGCTCCACAGCCATCCTGGTGCACAGTCTTGTGACTTCCCGTATTGATTACTGCAACTCCCTTCTCTACGGCCTCCCCAACAAATCTCTCCACAAGTTACAGATGGTCCAGAACTCAGCTGCCCGTGTCATCACTCAAACCTCCTACTATAACCACATCACTCCTGTCCTGCAGCAGCTCCACTGGCTCCCGGTTAAATCACGCATCATCTTCAAAATTCTACTCCTCACGTTCAAATCTATCCACAACCTTGCCCCTCCTTATCTATCTGACCTCCTACAAATCTCCATCCCATCACGCTCTCTCAGATCCTCCTCTTCACTACATCTCCATGTACCCTCTGCCCGCCTCTCCACCATGGGGAGCAGGGCCTTCACCTGCTCTGCCCCTCACCTCTGGAACGCTCTACCGCCAGACCTTCGAAACACCACCTCCCTTTCTCTGTTCAAGACAGCCCTGAAAACACATCTCTTTAGACTAGCTTATCATTAACTCTACTAAACGTATTTTTATCATTTTGCATTTTGTTATCTTTATGTATTTTATATTTCAATTTGTCGCTGATAATGTTTGAACTGCATTGGTTTGTTAAGTGTCCTTGGGTGTCCTGAAAGGCGCTTTTAAATAAAATGATCATTATTATTATTATTATTATTATTATTATTATTATTATTATTATTATTATTATTATTGTTATTATGATTTGTGTCTTGGATTCAAATTAATGGGATAACAGTGTTCAATGTTCTTCCTGAAGGTTTTCCAAAAAAGAGATGTCTCACTGAAAGTTTTCAGAGAAAGAGGTTTACCACTACACTTTTAACAAAATGTATTTGGATATTTAAAGGTAATGCGTTATTCTGAGCCCTATACATAACTGATAAAATATTATAATCCACCAAATCATGGGACTTCAATAATTTCAGTTGATAAAATAATGTGCTTGATGGGTGACAGTAATGCTTTCTGGTGATAATTCTTACAGCTATTTTCTGTAAAACAAAAATAGGCTTTGTAATTGTTTTACACGCTTTCAGAGAGTCAGAGTCATAGAGTCAGAGAGTCTTTATTGTCATTTGCACCGCATGTGGTACATGTGATGAAAACGAGATTATGTACACGGGGTCCCAGTTACATCCAACAACAAATGCAAGAGAAAAACAGTAATAACATCTAGAATTAACTAAGAGAAACATCAACTAGTAATACACTAAGCCCTAATGTAGTGGAAAAACATCATTATAAACAGCAGCACGAACATGAGTCTGTATGAGCAGATGGTCACAGATGAACACAGCAACAAGAAAACAAGAAGTTGCTTCCCCCAAACATCAATACAATATATTAGGTGTGGAACAATGATTGTGTTATACAACAAATACAGAGCTTTATTGTTTAATTTAACAAGCTTTATTTGTTTTTATGCTTATGTCTATTATTATATGTTTCAATGTTTCAATGTTTAGATGTTTACTGTTGCACCGAGGGACTGAGAGAAACGCAATTTCGGTCCTGTGTATGTCCTGTACAGTACATATTGCAGATCTGACAATAAAGTTGACTTTGACTTTGACTTAATAAGTCCCTGACTTTATACAGTACTGCAATAGATTTAGCTATTCTTATTCTTACAGAATTTAAGTGAAGTTTCCATGTCAGTTTATCATCAGTGATAACACCCAAAAACATTGGTTACGTATTGTAAACCCAGATTCTATGAATGTAGGCGTAACCCTTTAGGCCTCGCTAGTGGATAATTCCCTTTGCGCGCAACGTGCACTGAAAACTTTTAGTCCAAGCCCACCTGCTGTGGGTGGGCCCCACCGGTCGTATAAATTACGGCTTGACCGGAAATCATCTCCCAAATAGCTTTATTCAGCGATTCAGGAACCAGTGAGGCCCAGGGCCTAAAGGGCTACGCCTACATTCATAGAATCTGGGGTTACAATACGTAACCAACGTTCTATTTCATGTAGGCTCTGCCGTTTAGGCCTTGCTAGTGGATTAAAGGCAGATCAGGATATGGTCTATGACTCACTGGGTCCATCCAGACACCAGCATGAAGCACATGCTCGTACAATTCATTCTATCACTCAGCTTTCTACATGCGTAATTACGTACTCCATGCATCATGATGCATCAGAGAAGATTCTGATGGAGAAGGACTGGGATAATAGGCCTGTAAGCCTACACTGCATGCTGAACACTTGGACTAAGCCCCTCTATTTGTAACTGGGTACTAGACTTCTTAACAGACAGACCACAGTCCGTGAAGATCCACAACTTCTCCTCCTCCACCATAACCCTCAGCACTGGCTCTCCTCAGGGATGTGTGCTGAGCCCCCTTCTGTTCACTCTGCTCACATATGATTGTACAGCCACACTTCCAGGCTGTCATATTGTTAAGTTTGCAGATGATACAGCGGTGGTGGGATGCATCACAAACAATGATGAGTCCAGCTACAGACAGGAGGTGGAACACCTGGAGAGCTGGTGCAAAGAGAATAATCTTCACATGAATGTGAAGAAGACAAAGGAGATGATTGTGGACTTCAGAAGGAACAAACACACCCATGCCCCACTGATAATAGGTGGGTCTGCAGTGGAAGTGGTCTCCAGCTACAAATACTTGGGTGTACACATGAATGATAACCTCAGCTGGAGCAACAACACCACCAGCCTGATCAAGAAAGGTCATCAGAGACTCTACTTCCTCAGACGGCTGAGACGAGCTGGTCTGAGCAGCCCAGTTCTCACCTCCTTCTACAGGTGTGCAGTGGAGAGCATCCTGTGCTCCAGCATCAACGTGTGGCATGGAGGCTGCACAGTTGAAGAGAGGAAAGCTCTGCAGAGAGTGGTGAAGGCTGCACAGAAGTCTGTTGGAGTCAGTCTCCCCACCATCACAGACATTTACACCTCTAGATGCAGGAAAAGAGCCACCTGTATCATGAAAGACCTCACTCATCCAGCACACTCACTCTTTGCCCCACTCCCCTCAGGACGGAGGTTGAGGAGCATCAAGTGTAGAACCACTAGACTGAGGAACAGCTTCTACCCTGAGGCTGTTAGACTCATGAATAAATAAAAATAAAATTAAAATAAACACTGCAAAATATCACATCATGCTGATGCTGATATGTTTTCTTGTTGCTGTGTTCATCTGTGTTCATCTGTGACCATCTGCTCATACAAACTCATGTTCGTGCTGCTGTTTATTCCCACTATATTAGGCTTAGTGTATTACTAGTTGATGTTTTTCTTAGTTAGTTCTCGATGTTATTACTGTTTTTCTCTTTCATTTGTTGTTGGATGTAACTGGGACCTCGTGTACATAATCTCGTTTTCATCTCATGTACCACATGCGGTGCAAATGACAATAAAGACTCTCTGACTCTGACTCTGACTCTGAACAGGCACATTTTAGCTGCTGAAAAAAAGAGCAGGGTTAAACAAAATTTCATACTCAGTTTCATTGTGTGTGATTTTGCAACAACGTGCCAGAGAGGTGAATGAACTCTGGCGGACGAACCACAAAACTGAGGGAACAGAACTGTTGCTAAGAAGGGTGAACAGAACAGGTCAATACCTTATTTATAAACAATCAGAAACAACAGTGGTCATGAACTGTGACTGATAATAAACATCTCACATCTGGCCTGCCTGCAGGCAGATGTGAACTCAGGTTAAAAAGGGTTCTATAAAGGAATAAACAATCATTCTGATAAACCCCTGAGGACAGAATGAGTCATGGAGAACATGGATGCATCCCGCAGGTAAAACCGGATGAAAGAACATGGCGATGACCACGTGGCTGCAGAGCATATGTCATTGATAGACATTCCTCCATGCAGAGCCATGGAGGATGAGATGGCTCTCGTGGAATGTGCATGGAGGTTCTACGGGGGTTCTGTTCCAGAAGCCCTATAAGCTTCTGAGATGGCCTCACACAACAATTGAGAAAGATGCTGAGTGGACAAAGCACATCCAACTGAGCTGTCTCTGAAATGCACAAACAGACGCTGCGAGTGACGTAATGTAGCTTTGCGTATCACGTGACATGAGAGTGCACGTACAAGGCAAAGTAAATGAGATGTGGCCTCCTCCTCAGACTCGTGAGGGGGAGGGTGAAAACTCTTCAAAATGATTGTTCTCGATTTGAAAGAACTGGTTATGCATTTTGGTGTGAAAGTAGGATTAGTCCTTAGCATGGCTGAGCTGCCGTCAGGCTGAATTCTTAAACATGAGGGAGCGACAGAGAGTGCACATAAGTCACTTACTCTCTTAGCAGATGTGAGGGCCAGCAACAGTGCAGTTTTAAGAGACAGAAATTTTAATGGCACTTCAGTTAACGGATCAAACGGAGCCTTAATCAGTGCATGTAAAACTAATGTCAGGTACCACTGAGGAGCGAGTGAGCGTGTCACAGGCTTGTTCTGACGCACGCCTTTCAAAAAACGCTTCATCAGTGGATGATTAAAAACAGTTCTGTCACCAAACCTTTCATGACAGGAGGAAATAGCTGCAGCATAAATTTTTATGGTGCTGAAAGCTAACTTTCTGTCCATCAGTTTCTGCAAAAAGAAAACATGCAACCTATTTGACATGATGTAGCATCCACGTCTTTTTCTGTGCACCAGCGTTGAAAAACTACCCATTTCGATGCGTAAAGCGCTGTTGTAGATGCAGCCCGTGCATCCTGAATCGTTCGTACAACATCTGGAGTGAGACCCATGCTTACTAAATGGTTCCGTTCAGCATCCAAACCCAAAGATGCTGTCCTATTTCTGGATAGTGTATGATCACCCCTCCTGCCTGGAGGAGCGCATTCTTCCTCCACGGGAGCTTCCACATCTGCTCCAACATCAGCTACTGCAGGTTCGGAAACCATGGGGCGTTTTCCCGCTCTGTTGCTATGAGGATGACTGACAGTTGTTCCTCCTGGACTTGGTCCAGAACTCGTGGAATGAGCAGAACCGGAGGGAACACGTACAACAGCTTCTTCGGCCACGAGCTGTGTGTAAAAGTGTCCAATCCCAGGGGAAGGCTGTCTCGTGGGCTCAGTGAGAACCACAGTGGACATTGCACGTTTTCTCGTGTAGCGAACAGATCCACCGCTGCCCAGCAGAATTTGGTCCAGATCTGGGAGACCAACTCGGGGTGAAGGGCCCAGTCCCTGTGACAAGGGTCGCATTTCGACATTATGTCCGCTCCTCTGTTCAGGACATCGGGAATTTACACCGCTCTCAACGAGAGCAGGTGTCGGTGAGCCCAGAGCAGGAGTTGCTTCGCCACACGCAGCATCTGAGCTGAGCGGACACTGCCCTGACGGTTGATGTACGATGCTGTCACCTTGTTTTCTGTGTGTATCAGTACATGTTGATACTGTAGCAGCAATGCAAAATATTGCACAACTTTTAACACTGTAAGCAGTTCTAACACATTTATATGATAATGTATATGATCTGGCCAATGTTCACCCACAGTCAAAGACAGACAAGTGCCCTCCTAGCCTGTCAGAGAAGCGTCTGTGAACACAGAGATGTGTGACGTGGGTTTGCTGTTGGGAACTCCCTCCGACAGAATGAAGGGGTTTCCCCAGTTACGTAGATCGGTTCCCACGGAGGGAGGAACCGAGATCATTCGCCTCTTCTCACACACAGAATCTATGCGTAGGTAGGCAAACCATCTCTGGGTCTGTCTCATAGTAAGCCTTGTCTCACGACAATGTGGGCAACCACCATCATGCCCAGGAGGCGCATGATGATAAGGGCTGTCACCACTCTTCTGGGTCTGACACGGCTGAGCTGAGCTGTCAGATGTTAGGCTCTCTGCTATGACAGTTGGGCTCTCATTATGCACGAGTTCAGCTCCACTCCCAGATAAACAATAATCTGGGAGGGGAGAACGGAGCTTTTGTCCCAGTTCATAGAAAACACCAGGTTTAACAGATGTTCTGCTAAAACTCTGGTCTGAATGGCAGCTTCCTCTCTGGACCTGCTTAACAAGAGCAGATCGTCCAGATAAAATAAAATCCTGATCCCTGCCATGCGTAACGGCTGAATGGCCATCTCTACGCACTTTGAGAACATTGGGGGAGCCAGGGAATAGCCGAAAGGCATTCTGTTAAACTGATATTGGACTCCCTGGAAGGAGAAATGCAGGAACTTCCTATGTTTCGAGAGGATGGGGACATGCCAGTATGCGTCCCGCAGGTCCAGGGCGGTGAACCAATCGTTCTGGTGAACGTTTTTCGGCAGCTTTTTCATTGTCAACATGTGAAATTGTCTCTCCACGATCGATTTGTTGAATGTGGACAAATCGAGAATGAGTCTCATCCCTCCTTTCTTCTTGGGTACCAAAAAGTAACGAGAATAAAACCCTGTGTTTTCTTCCCCGTCTGGGACTCTGGAGATAACATATTTTGTCAAGAGCTCCTGAATTTCTGACAGGAGGGAGGAGCTTTGCTCCAGGCATGACAGAACTATCTCCAAAATCCCTCTGAAAAGAGGGGAACAAGCTGAAAACTGTAGCTTCCAGCCTTTGTTTATTAATTTGTTCATCCATTTGTCCAATGAACAAATTTGCTCCCACTCTGCGTGATGGAGAGTGGGTCTGGATGTCATGGACTTTAACAATTTCAGGGCCCCTACCGCCGTTAACCGATTCAGTGTAACCCAAGAGGGGCCCAAGTCGAAAGGGCCATATGAATGCTCCTGCGCTATGCTCAGAATGCGGGTCTGCAAGACCTGTGTGAGTAAACAGGCGGTGAGAGGAGGTGCTGCCGCTTCTGTGAGCGGCACATCATTTCAACGGGAGCTCGTGTTCATGCTGTGTGACACACTTCCTTTTGCTACGCTCAAGATGCAGGCACGCGTCAACGCTGAGACGAGCCGGCACGCATTGAACTGGGGCAGCGGCACTTATGTGGGTGATACGCCGTGTCAAAGGAGGCTGATGTTGACAGTGTGATGTGAAGCATTTATCCCTGCTGCGCTGTGTGAAAAGGAGCACCGGGATGTAACACTGGTTTTGACCGAGAGCGGGGGGCTTCACCAGGCTCGATCTGTTGAGCAGTACCAGATTCAACTGACGTGAAAAAGGAGTGCTTTGTAACATTTTTCAAACTGCAGCGTCTTGGGCGCCAACGACTGGGAGCGCAGTGGTCGCTGATCTGTGAAGAAGCAGGGACGTCGAGCGTCCGCTCTGTTGCCCCTCTTCCAGCACCACACTCTCCAGGAGGGAGGGAGCAGCGGGGTTGCTGCCTTCATCCCCGCGGTCGGGTGAACCGTTTGATTCATCTGACGCATTAAAAAAGCTGATGGCTTCGTCCAACGGAGTCTCGTCCTCCAGCTGCCACTCGTCCTCGCCGATAGCCTTGAACAAGCCCGCATGCCTCCCCTGCTCCTCGAGGGGCAGGAGGTTGCAGAGACGGCAGGAGCCGGTGAGCTCAGTGTGGCAGGGACCCAGGCAGCCTTCACAAACTTTGTGCAGGTCGAAGCTCATGATGTAGCCGACCTGGCAGGAGGGACACATCCTCAACATTTTCTTTTCTAGAGTAGGTCTTCAGTGCTCGATGGCTGAATGAAAACGGGAGATGATTTCCGGTCAAGCTGTAATTTATACGACCGGTGGGACCCACCCACAGCAGGTGGGCGTGGACTAAAAGTTTTCGGTGTACGTTGCGCGCAAAGGAAATTATCCACTAGCGAGGCCTAAAGGACGGAGCCTACATGAAATAGAACTTCACCTCACTCACTCTACAAATCTCAACACCCTAAATTTTAAATGGAACATCAACATTCTTTTTTTAATTACTGAATATCTAGATTTAATGATAATTTATTAATTTTAAACCAAATTTGTATTTTGACAAATTCTGTCTTCATCAACATCTGTTCTATATCTTTACCCAAACAAAAAAAATGTGGTAACATCTGCAAAAAGGACACATTTAAGGAGTCCTGACACATTTACTAAGTCATTCACATATAAAATAAATAGCTTTGGTCCAAGTACAGAGCCTTGAGGAACTCCACATGTGATATTGCAGAGGTCAGATTTTACATAATTTATTTGTACAAACTGTTTCCTGTCTTTCAAATAGCTAGATACCAACTGTAATGCTGGTCCTCTAATACTATATTTGTTCAATTTTTCAAGGAGAATAGTGTGGTCAATAGTAGTGAATGATTTTTTAATCAATAAAAATACTGTCACAATATTGTTTTTGATCGACAGCAGTAGTTATTTGTTCCATGAGAACCATTGATGTAAAGTTTTTTGCTCTAAACCCATACTGACCGCTACTTAGAATATTTTGTTTATCAATAAATTGAGATAGTCTAGTCACAAATAGTTTTTCTAGAATTTTTGAGAACTGCGGTAACAAGGATATTGGTCTATAATTGTTGAACACACATTTATCACCATTTTTAAAAAGAGGAAATACCTTAGCAACTTCCATATTATCTGGAAATATTCCTGTCGAAAATGATAAATTACATATACAGTATATGTAAACGGCTCAATAACATGACTCATTATATCCTTTACAAACATCATATCCATGTCCACCCGGTCTTTTGATCTCTTGTCTGTAAAATTGTTTTACTGCATTCATTATTTCTTCTTTGTCAGTTCCATTAAGAAAAATACTGTTGGCCCGGCCTATGACTGAATGGTTCACATTATTATCTACTTTTGGTATTTTAGCTGCAAGGCTTGATCCAACATTCACAAAATAATGATTAAATCCATTTACAATTTCATTCTCATCATGGATTTAATTGTTGTCCTTCACAATATTTTGTCAAGGATTTTGTGAAATACCCGTTTTTACTTCATGATTTTTCAGAACACTATTCATTACTCACCATGTTGCCTTCATATCACCATTACTTTTATTGAATAAATCACTATAATATTCCTTCTTATGTTTCCTTATAATCCCTACTAATTTATTTTTATACTTTTATATTTCTTTTCTGCATCTTGTGTTCTCAATTTCAAGAAGCATGAATAAAAATAATTCTTTTTTACAAGCATTTCTCAACCCTTTCATCATCCATGGTTGGTCAACAATATTTCTCTTTGTATAATTTTTTTGCACACCATTTTTTTTCATACAGAGCTTCTAAGATATGCATAAACACATCATATGATCTGTTCACAACATCAACATACACGTCTTTCCAGTTTTGTTTATCTAGATCCTCTTTTAATTTCACCTCCCTGGGCTACCACCTTATCGTGGTGGAGGGGTTTGAGTGTCCCAATGATCCTAGGAGCTATGCTGTCAGGGGCTTCATGCCCCTAGTAGGGTCACCCAAGGCAGACAGGTCCTAGGTGAGGGTCCAGACAAAGTGCAGCCCAAAGACCCCTTATGAAGAATAAAATAAATGAAGTCAGTGTTCCCTCGCCCGGACGTGGGTCACCGGGGCCCCACTTTGGAGCCAGGCCCAGAGATGGGATACTGGCGAGCGCCTGGTAGCCGGGCTTTTACCCATGGAGCCGGGCCGAAGATGAGACGTGGATCCCCCCTCCCATGGGCTCACCACATGTGGAAGGGGCCAAAGGAGTCGGGTGCAATGTGGGATGGGTGGTGGCCGATGGCGGGGACCCTGGCGGTCTCATCCTCGGCTACAGAAGCTGGCTATTGCGATGTGGAATGTCACCTCTCTGGTGGGGAAGGAACCTGAGCTGGTGTATGAGGTTGATAGGTTCCGGCTAGAAATAGTCGGACTCACCTCAACACATGGCTCTGGCTCTGGAACCAGTTTCCTTGAGAAGGGTTAGACACTCTTCCACTCTGGAGTTGCCCCTGGTGAGAGGCGCCAAGCAGGAGTGGGCATACTTGCTGCCCCCCATCTTGGTGCCTGTACGTTGGGGTTCACCCCAGTGAACAAGAGGGTATCCTCCCTCCGCCTACGTGTGGGGGGACAGGTCCTGACTGTTGTTTGTGCCTATGCGCCAAACGGCATTTCAGATTACCCACCCTTTTGGAGTCCTTGGAGGAGGTATTGGAGAGTGCGCCTCCTGGGGACTCCCTTGTTCTACTGGGGGACTTCAACGCTCACATGGGCAATGACAGTGAGACATGGAGGGGTGTGGTTAGGAGGAACGGCCCCCCTGATCTGAACTCGTGTTGTGTTATTTTATTGAACTTCTGTGCTCGTCATGGATTGTCCATAACGAACAACATGTTCAAGTATAAGGGTGTCCATATGTGCTCTTAGCACCAGGACACCCTAGGTCGCAGTTCAATGATCGACTTTGTTGTCGTCTATTCTGATCTACGGCCGCATGTCTTGGACACTCGGGTGAAGAGAGAGGCGGAGCTGTCAACTGACTACTACCTGGTGGTGAGTTGGCTCCGATGGTGGGGGAGGATGCCGGTCAGACCTGGCAGACCAAAACGTATTGTGAGGGTCTGCTGTGAATGTCTGACAGAGTCTCCCGTAAGACGGAGCTTTAACTCCCACCTCCGGGAGATCTTTGAACACGTTCCAAGGCAGGCGTTGGACATTGAGTCTGAGTGGGCCATGCGCCGCGCCTCTATTGTCAAGGTGGCTTATCGGAACTGTGGCCGCAAGGTTGTTAGTGCCTGTTGTAGTGGCAACCCTCGAACCCAGTGGTGGACACCGGTGGTGAGGGATGCTGTCAGGCTGAAGAAGGAGTCCTATTGGACCTTTTTGGCCTGTGGGACCTCGGAAGCAGCTGATGGGTACCTGCAGTCCAAACGGCATGCAGCTTGGGTGGTTGCTCAGGCAAAAACTTGGGCGTGGGAGGAGTTCGGAGAGGCCATGGAGAATGACTTCCGTACGGCTTTGACACGATTCTCATCCACCATCCGGCGTCTCAGGGGGGGAAAG